>PNEQ01052220.1:0-49652 GCA_003012365.1 Medauroidea extradentata
TAGGTCAGGTTTTATATCTGGTCCCGGTATTCATACACTCCACTAATACCCACTTTATACAGTTAAATTTTAGAAGCTTTCTTTAGTAGTTCTAGTTCCTGACTCTGTCTGTAGAAGTAATTTCACTTGACCATAGATTCCTTTCAAATATCAAGAATATTAAATGCACCATATTTGAACACAAATTTGATTATCATTTCTTTAAGTAACTATATGACTTCTGCAGGCGTTTCTTGTTTCCGACTAGATCTGTAGTCTGGAAAGAAAAGAAACTACTGGCCTTTCTTGTGTAAATAACACGGTCCAATAAACCATTATATGTAATAGTCATATTATATTACAGGACTCACAAAAATATTTTTGCACCAGTTTGTTTCAGTGCCTTATGTGCACATCTGCAGTTTTGATTCATGGTTATTGGCAGCGAGTCTCTGTGTAAATACGTTGCTAATATGACTGGGTCAATCAGGACAAGGTTACTGCGACACCACACGTCTGTGATTATTGCGTAGAACATCAAGATTCTGAGAGTTAAAAACACCCAATCATTATCCACGAAGCATAGCTGCAAGTGTGCACGTAGGGCATAGAAACAAAGTGGTACAAAAATATCTTCCCGAAAACTCCCGGCTCGTAACTCTTGAGTTTTTTTTACAACCATTAGATTTGTATAGGTGAAGGATTTCTAGTGAAATGTCCTTTTGAGACATGAATGTCCTCCATTTTTATCCTCAGTTTCTAGTTGAAACTTAAAGTTAAAATTGGAGATCAGAGCCTAGAGAAAGGTTCGTACTACAATGCATACCGTTCTGCGTGACGGTAGTGGTTGCAGCGCCACATATTAATTTTTATTGTTGTTTCCTTCCACTAAGGACACGACATGTTGTATTTGTCATTTCAAACTCCCGCGAACTAACTAATCTAATAAAACCATATGTGTGCGCACAGGAGTTACGAAGAGTGCAGCTGCTCCTCAATCGCGCTTACTTTGTAACATAGATAATAAGCTAATTGTTTCTTTAACGTTAAATATTACTTTCTAGTTACTAGATTCCAAAATGTTTCTGTAATTTACTTCGTGGTGCATTACAATTTAAGCACGTGTTTTGAGAGCCAAGAAAGTTAATTTTAAAGATACGTGGAAACAGAAGCCTTAAAAGTTAACTCTGCTATTTTTTTTAATTTGCTCAAAAAGGTTACTTTTAAGTAATACTTTATCTTAATTTATTATAATTTCTAACAGTGGTATATTTAATTATCTAGTTCAGAAACTTCTCAATAAGAACTAATTTGCAACTTAAAATCCAAATTTCCTCCTCCCCTTTGTTTTTGGGCTTGTGTATGCATTTATACTTTCTAAGATATGCATCCCCGTTAGTCTAAAACTGCGCACGTCTCTGAAAGAAGCCTAACGCACATCCGGTCAGTAATAAACATACGAGGTCAAGTGTTACAACAGTCAAATATCTTTATGTGACCTGTACTGGTAAAAAGGTAGCTTCTCACAACATGTAAACATCGTGTCGGGTTCCTAGTGACTCAAGCACCAAACAATCGTATATCAGATGTTTAGGACCTTCTAGGAATCAGAAACAACTCCGAGAATGTACTGGCTGTATTGGCAACGACTACTCCATGCGTACAGTGAGGTTCATTCTCGTGCAACACGTCCATGAACACGACGATGGAACAGGCTAGGCCAAACTAGGCCGCGGTCACTCTACATGACTTCACGTATACATGTGCATCTTTGTGGAGCGGTTACACGAACTTCGAACGAGTTCATGCCGCATTATCTTCTCATTCTAAGTAAACTTGTTTCATAAGTTGTTTCGAACGACATGTCTTCTATACTGACATTATATTGGTTACTTCGCGTAAGGAGCTGTATAACAATTATTACAGCTGCGTTTGGTGACATAATTTGCCCTCGATTAATTAAATAAACTTTTATTTTTGAAGTATTTGTATCCGTTATAAACGTTTAGCAATATTGCAGTTCGTTGCAATATAGTAACAAAAAATCATAAATGTTGAGTATAGGTATAGTAATAATTTAATATGGTACATTTCAGGTAGCATTTTGGTTGAGGTTAGAAATTGCGTTGATTTTATTCGGTTCAGGCATGTAACCTCATTAACGTGTTAAGTTTTAAACATGGCTGCCGAATGTGTTCAACTAAACATGTTTAAGACATCTAGCGTGACCGCGGCCTACAGGGTGGAGAACAGATGACAAATAAATATTTTATGCAGCTTCTAACCACTAAAGATTTTTGTACGTTTGTACATTTCTCAAAGAAACAACCGGCTGCTCTGCAAAGAATTTGTCGGTATGTGGATTCTCAACTATTTTCCTTGTAAATGTATAAAATAATATATACAGTACACTATCAAGAATGTATGGGTTCATGAACAAACACCATTGTTTATTATTTGTTGCCGAAACCTGTACAACCACTAAACATGCAACTCACGAAGATAACATTGCATTTGATCGTAAAGAAATGAACTGGTGTACTTGATGGAAAATAATAATAACAGTAATTTTAAAATTATTATTATTATATAAGAAATTCCGAATTGGGAGTCCAGTCAAACTACAACGTAACAGACATGCGTAAATGAAAAACAAACAAAAAGGAAGAAACGCTGAATGTAACATTATAATGAGATTCGACAGACAACAGTTGACAACATACAGTTAATTATAATACAACAGACGAACATAGCATTCAGAAAGGAATGCTTGGAAATTCCGAGCTGAAAAATCAGTCAGATAGCTACAAAACACCAACAGAACAAACAGACGAAAACAAACACTCAATGTAAAAAAACAACGTAAATCGACGAGGACGACAGTGGAGAGCACACAAATGACAAAAAGACAACAGATGACACGGATCTCAAACAACGAAGGCTGCTACGCTTCGGGAATTGAAATGTCTACACATTTCAGGGCGCTTTTAGTTAACTAATTTGCAACGGAACAAGTTTAGTATACTAAAATAAAAACATACTCTATATTTTAAAGGGCCGCGGTGGCTGAATGGTCTGATCAATCGCCGCCCACCAAGGCCATCCGGGTTAGATTCCCGGTGGGGTCAGTCCCCGGATTTTCGTATGTGGGAAACGTGTCGGACGATCTCCCGTTTCCCCCGCCCTTTCATTCCGGCGCTGTTCCATACTCACCTCATGTCACCCCTCACCAGCGCTCAAGACCTCGATGTTAAGGGCTGACCAAAGTCTCTCACTCACTCCATATTTTAGTACGCGTAAGTATAATATATTCGACTACGTTCGTATCGAAATCTACTAAATCACTAATAACTAATATTAAGAGATTGCCGGTGGGTTTTATCTCCAGTCTAAGGCTGAAATGTACACAAGAGGAAGGCAGATGGAATTTTCTAACATCCGTTGTAGGAACAATGTTTATCGATGCTGCTGATGTAGTCTTGTATGCGAAACAAGACGGCCGTGGCTGGACTACCAGCATGAGCGGGAAGTTCAAAATAAAAAACGGAATATGAAATAATTAACACAAAAACACCCATAGAGCGAGTTTGTTCAAGGACTCGGTTCCCCCGATAGCCCGACATTTGCTGGACTTACTTTTTTTTTTTTCTTTCGGAGCCCATTTTGGAGGTCGTGACGTATGTTGGCCTTTCTGTGCGTAGCCAAGCGACGTTAAAAATTCAATTTTTTTTCCATGCCCTCTAGAGCGTTGCGCGGACCACGGCCAGAGACGAGGCCTGCGGGAGGCTGGGGGATGGGAACAGGCATTGTTTCAGCACCATGGTCAGGGACGTTGTGATGTGATTGTTTCCGGTGAAGCAGCAGATGTTGGATGACCGCCCTCCGCTATCGCGCCGTCTAATTTTTTTTTTTACTCTCTCTTACTCACCCCCTCTCTTCCCCGCGCACTCCCTCGTACCATTATTATTTGCCCTTGGTTGGCTGTAACCCTTTCCCGGCCCGGGCGGGAACTCACCCCCTCGTGAACGGTCTATTAAGCGCGCCGTGGGAAGGAAGTTTGAGTGAGGAGGGGAGAGGGGACTTACGTAAGATCCGCGTGGTTCCTGGAAGCTGGGCGACCCACGCCCACATGGCCCGAGAGATTGGCCGGCTTCTGCGAAGTGGTTATGCGGCGCTGTTGGCAGGTGGCGATCATGCTTGCCTTTTTTTAAAATCCCCCCCTCTGCCCTCACGAAACTTTTTTTTGCGACCCTGGAAAGACAACGAACGGAAATGCCGACGATCCTTCTCGCAAGAAGATGAATAACTTAACGTCGAGGGGTGTGTAAAAGAGGGGCGTTTGGGAAGTTTATGAGCTGTGTGAAGCGACTAAACGCGGCTCTCGTAACTGGGTCAGCAATGGTCGTTTAAACTGCGCCACGACAGAACTTTGCATAGAATAAATAGTGAGGCAAACATTAAAATATTATTTTTCCCCGGGAAATAAGACATTTTTTCATATTTCCTTGGGAATTAATCTTATGGTGTCTTCTTTCATAGCGCAATTCAACTGTGTTTGGTATTGATGAAAATGTAACGTGTATTAGGCAATATTTTATTTGTTATGTTTAAAACCTTAAATGTGTAAACCGGCCGAGAGTTTAACCTTGTGTATAAACTAATTAAATAAATGAAAGTAAATTAATAACGAACATTAATACACTGTACATGGCAAGATTTTATTTCGAATGAGAAGTAAAAGTACGTAGTTTTCGCGTAATTTCTTGTTAAATTCATATTTTGCATGTTTCCGTTTTAACGACCACACTAAAACCAACTGATATACCAAACTGAAAAAAAATCACAGTGGATAAAGACATTGCAGGCTACAATGACATACTCATAAAATTAAAGAATAAAAATTATTTGAATTTTAAATAAATGCTGATACTGAAAATTAAAATTTAAAAAATTCAATAATTTTTATAAAAAATACAAATAATTTTTATTCTTTAATTTTATGAGCATGCCATTGTAGCCTGCAATGTCTTTATCCACTGTGATTTTTTTCAGTTTGGTATATCAGTTAGTTTTAGTGTGGTCGTTAAAACGGAAACATGCAAAATATGACTTTAACAAGCCATTACGCGAAAACTTTAAGAGATAAAAAATTTCATAAGAGCCAAATTTAGTCACATTTTGTGTCTAAAATAAGAAAAAAAAATATGTAATACAAATAAAAAATAAAATATTGATGATGAAAATTGCGGTGACCGCGACCTTACGTATAGACGCACCCGGCGACCACCGGGGGCCCCGCCGGACAGGGTGGCCTCACATTAATCACCAGAGAAAACCTAGAAATATAAAAGTGTAGTGTGTAACAGTACACAATCGCAAATGAAAATTAACTCCTGTTTTAGTTTGAAGAATAAAAATAATATTTAAAAATATGTTATATATTACGGACATAATGAATTTGTTTGTAATTTTACATTACAAACTAGCAAACAAATCGATAGGAATCGAGTCAAGAAGCTAGCTGTCGATTGATGGTGCAGGTGTACTGCGCGCATTCTGTTGGCAGCACTTTCAGCAATTTATGTTTTACGTGTCAAGGAATCGATCTACCTAGTAGATAAACAGTTCGATGGTCTGTGCTATAAGAGTAAGCGAAAGTCGGTTTTCTATGTTGTGACTAAAAAATTGCCGTTTCCTAAAATGTATGTACGGTAACGGTAAGTGATTTCTGTCTCTGGAATTAGCATGATAAATTTAGGAAAAAGCTGGATTTACTAGACATAATTTACTCCTTACACAGCTCGTTGCATGCGATCGGTTGCGCAATTATTGCAATGAAATCTCTCACGTCAGCTACAATATCCACCTTCTACATAAGGCAATTCATAATGCAATATTACACAATTTGTTCCTTTCCTGGCAAACTGTCGTACAAATGAATAAGCAAAATTGTGGTAATAGCGTTATTTTTATTTACCTCGTTTCAGATTTCTTTATTTTCTGTTGGTCATTTGTGAAACTCATTCGTAGTTTGGAATTTAGTTTTTATATCTTCTGCAATCGTATTGAGAAACTGTGGTATTCTTCTAGAATACTGTCGGGGACAATATTATGACAATGCATCAAATATGAGTGGCAAATACACCGGCTTGCAAGCAAGAATATGGCAACTAAATCCACTCTTTGAATCTTGTTGGTGTAGTAGCAAGATTACTGTAATGCAAGGAAACTAACTCTTTGAATCTTGTCGGTGTAGTAGCAGCAGAAAGCAACCAAAAGGCTACAATATTTTTTGACTTCGTTCAAACCCTGTGTACAATTTCTTTTCAGCATCAACTAGCAGATGGAACATTTTGTTATCCGCAATGACTGATTTGAGTAACAAGCTAAAACCACTCTCCAGCACTAGATGGTCAGCTAGGGCAGATGCTGTATAAGCATTGAGCGAAATATATCAAGTGATTGAGTCAGTATTGGCTGTGATTAGAAAATATACTGAGATGTCTGCTGATACGAAATTAAAAGCTGCGGGTTTGAAGAAACGCAAGGAAATATTTGAGACAGTGTTCCTCACTCACTTTTGGAATATCATCATGGGAAGAATCAACAAAGTCCTGCAAAAACCTACTCTTACTCTGTCAGTAGCTGTTTAAGTTATCGAGTCTTTAAAATCATATGTTGAACAGAAAAGAGGCAGTTCTGACAGCTACGAAAGTTACGCTTTAGTATCAACTGAAGAAGTTAAGAGCGAGAATTCAGAATACAGAACAATAGACGCAGCACTCGACTTACATTTTTCGACGACAGCAGAAACCCAGTTAGGAATAGATAAACTCAGAGTTGACACTTACCTACCAATCGTAGACTCTTTGGTCTTGAATCCAAACACGCACAGAAGCATGTAAAAGAGTTTTGAAGAAATTTGGATTTCTGGAGGATTTGATTTGATCTTCAAGACGATCAACTGAAAATTTATTATATGGATTTAGCTCCCGTATACAAAAAAGACGTAAGCAAGTCGGAGCTTGCTGAAGACTGCATACATAAAAAATGTTATCTTACAGGAAATAAAGACAAGCTGCATCTTATTCACCTTAACAACGGTTCCGATTATGCAAATTTTGGTGAAGCAGAAGGGCAAAAAATATTGCAATGTGCGAAGAAGATTTGGAAGAAGTGAGGATGTTGGGTGTCGATCTACTCCCTCAAAGAAGTTGAATTTACGAGCCATCTATCATCATATGTATGATTGTTGCCAGCATTTCCGAATGTGTAAATTTATCTGACAATGTTTTTATCAATGATTGTGTCGAAGGTTTCAGGTAAACGATCATTTTTTAAACTGAAGATTATAAAAAAACTAAAAAAAAAAGTGTTTTGCAACAGGAACGATTAAACAGTTTCAGCATTGTCAGCATTACAACGCTAGACTTCAGTGATGTCATCAAAGACTTTACCTCAAACATATAGAAATAAGCCTATGTAAATTACGTTCTACAATTTTACATAGTGTAAATAATATTGATAGACATTAAGTGCAAGAGGCTAATAACTTTGAAGTAGACTTAAGTGTTTATCTATGGGGGAAGTGAAATTTATTTTGAAATATTCGTTAACACTTTTTTTTATTATTGAAATAAAAGTTAGATGTTATTACATCATTCAGTAGTAATTTAAAACTAAATTTTCTTTGTGGAACATGGTTTTTCTGACTTTTGGTATCCTAATTCGAGTTATGTTACTATTTACTGATTTCAATTTAACCCAAAAAATTAATCAGTAGCAGCTCGCATAATTTAAAAACCATTATAGGCCTGTTTACTAATGCTAGTATTGATGTCATAAAAATTTAATTATAGTTATATTAACTTTATAATGTAAGACTCGCAAAGTAAAAAAAATATTTTCATTGAAAAAACTTTGGAATTATATTTTTGTGTTACAGGAACTAAACTTAAGTTAATGTAATACAGTTTATTATGTGTAGCCCAGTAGAAAATTTTGCAAATTATTCCAAAAGTATAATTAAAATTTTTGGTTAAAGAAAACTCCTAAAATAGCACCATTGTGCATCTTATAATACGAATTTTTGCGGGGAAGGGACCCCGCAACCCCTGTTCTAAGTTTGGGGTAAGTGCATTCCGGCAAAGGGGGCCTCTTCTCGCAGAGGTTTAATACGGGTCTTGCAGCAGTACCCAAATAAGCTGCGGTGGACAGACTTTACACAGATCTGTGGAGTCCATCCGACAGATCGCTGAACTCGCGAAATTTCCGGGTCTCTAATCACGTGGTATCAGTGTGTCAGCGAGCAGCTTTTCAGCACCTGCTGTCTGCTAGAGAACACATATATTATTGGAGACATGTCCAGAGGTCAGTGAACCCACAATTTTTTCCGGTCTCCAAGCATTACTTCTCATATCATTTTCGTCTAGGTGAAAAAAAAATGTACAAAACATCTTTTTCGTATTTTTCAAAATATACGAAAATATATTAAATCTAAGTCACTTCAAATTATTTCATATAGCAAAGTCTTTTACACGAATAACCTTAAACAATCAGTAAGTATTCCATGGCCTCATTTTTTGCCGTGTATTGTTTTATTTCCGTAGGTGTGTTAGATTTTATTACTGTAAGTACAGAAAACTATAAAATTTAGGATTTGACATGTTCTTACGCAAAAACCATATAAAATTTAAATTTATTATCATGTTTCGAAAATGTCACCAGAAGTTACGTCCACGGATTGGTAGCAATTGGTACAAATAATTAAGATATGCATGTTCGCTGCAGTGCATACTACGTGAGATTCCTTTCAAACAACTTTGTTATTTTACACACTATTTCGAAATTGGATTTGCACTGCTCTAGTGTTGATAGTATACGTTTAAAGGAACAACTTCTTCGAATAAATACGGGTTCAGAAAGGCATATTTCTATTGATTGTGGATGAGACCATATCGAGTTTGGCAAACTGCCGTACTTATTTCAGTTAGATGTCTATAACAGCGACTAGTCCGTTCAGGTACGGAAACTTTACGGTAAGGAGTCATCTTATACGCGTAGCCAATGACCAAACAACAAAAGTGCAGAAGGGTAGCCTACCATTGTACTATCACATTATATAGCATCACAACTAATATTGTTTCCGACCCCACATTTATGCACAAACGTTGTTCTATTTAAAAGGGCATTTTACAAACGTCAGTACTAATCACATGGATTGAAAACAATACCTTTTCTCGAAGCCATTATAAAAATAAATAACATAGCAACTTTAGAAAACCAACTATTTGGGCAAAACGTTTCCTCCTCATGAAGTACATTTATGGGAAGCAATCTCTGACTCCAAATTTTCTTAGGCACGTTTGATTGCGATGAAAGAAATTTCACTAAAGATTGTATTAAACTGAAAAAATGTTTATTCACACAGTTGACAGGAAACGTTACCTCGAATGTCTCATTTTTATTTTATTTTATTTCAGTGGTGGCTCGAGGGTTGTTGGCATGTGAGGCAAAGTTGCCGTGAACTGTACACTCCGGTGCATGCGCCGCCATATACCAGCGACCATGGAATATATACTGGCTACTTGTGTTGTGACCAGTCAGTAATAAGCTGCACCTACATACCAGCGTGTCAGTGGCTGCAGCGTCAACTAGCGCACAACACTATACAGTTCTCTGCAACTTGTGCCCTACCTGGCAACAACCTACGAGCCGCCACAGTTGTATTTATCTAGTTTTAAAACCCTGAAGGTTTCAATTTATGCTATTAGTGTTTAAATGAACTACCACAACTAAAGCAATGTAACTCAAACTGTAAATATTACTGCATACGTTCATGAACAATTTCTTGCTCAACATGTATTTACGAACATGTATAAATTATACTGTATGTTCACAGCAACGCAAAACCTAAATTTCATAAAAGCAAACATGTTTCACGACACTCGCATATTTTAATCCTTAACGCCTTTATTCAGGTACTTAAGTGTGCTTGTATTTAGTAACCTGCAGGCTGCGGAAGCTTCGCTCATTCACGTGACCGGGTTTGCTAGATCAACGGGTGAAGGTGTAAAGCTGGCAAGCGATTCCGGATCTCGTGATTTATTAGTAGGGTCCCTGAATTTTCGCGAAAAGATTTTTATACCAACTTGTTCCAATGCCTCACGTGTACATCTGTATTTGTGCTTCATGGTCACTAATGGACGACTTGAAAAGAGGCGGAGCTTCGGTCAGGTGTGGAATACAATTCCTATCTCCATGGATACCGCAGCCGAACATAACCTTCATTTAGCTGTTTGGCTTCATGTGTCCCTGGTGAGATGCACGTCAAGAAAATTGATTATTTGTTTGGAATTTGCCGCTTTTTCAGGTAAAGAGTAATCTTATGTATTTTCGTATCTTAACCATGAAATTGAAACTAATATTTTTTACCCTTACGTGCAAATCTATGAATGCGCAACATTTTTGCTTTCTGCAATTACCAACTAACAAATCAGCATGTTTGTAAACAAGCTTTGTTTCCCACAGTATTTTCCCTGCGGTGTGACGTTAGGGGGCGTGTACTTCAAGTCGTCCATTGGTAGAGATCGGGAAAATTCGCGGGTTCACCGACATGAAGACTAGCCTACAAGAATATCTGTGTATTCAAGAGGACAGCAGCTGCTCATTGGTTGCCCGCTGACATAGTGAATGGGTCTGCATTTAGTTGCTTCTTTATTTTTGGCTCAGGAGAGGCCAAGCGAGTCAAGGGCCAGTTACGAAAATGGCACTATCATACAGTTGTATGAATTCTAGCCTGTATCCAAAACAAAACGCGAATTTTTCAGGCCTCTACTAATTGGATGTTTTAACTGTCATATAACTTGGGGTTCTAGCCGCTAATCACAGACGTGTGGTATCTCAGTAACCGCATTCTAATTGGCAGAGTCAAATAGGCAATGCCTCTGCACCAAAAAACACAGCCAATAACCACGACGTAGAGCTGCAAATGTAGCCATAAGACAATGAAACAAGTTGATTCATAAGTCGTTTAAGGAACATTCAGCGTCTTTTCTTATTGGACGTTTGAAAACTATATTCGGGATACGTTTTGAATACCTCAACCTGAAATTTTACCCGGAAATGCCTCCTTCACCCGAAAATTGCGTTACCATCGCACAGGGGTTCACTGTCAAAAATTTCCGTGGATTTACGTGTAATTGTACGGCAACGTCTGTTTAATTAACGGAAACATTATTTTGTAACACAGTTATACATAATTATGCTTCATTAATTAAACACATGTAAAACTGCGAGCAGAAACTAAATAAGTAACCGAACGAATTATTGTGCCTGCATCCTAAAGTAGTCACAGAAATATGGGAGTTTCCATAAGTGAAGCTAGTTGCCTTCCGTAAATTAACGGATACTTCTGCAGAATTTTTTACCAGCACTACTATGTAAAACAACGAAAATTAATTTTAACAGTGCCACCTAATGTTTGTGAGAGTTTTTAGCAACTGTTGTTTAGTACTCCTTAGTAACATACTGAAAATTCCACTGGCATTCGGTACCACTTGAAATACTCTCATGTACACCGTTATAAATGTTAACGGAAGTGTACCGTTAATAAACGGAAATAGTGTCCGTAAAAGTCAAATACGGAAACGTCTGTAGTAAATATACACTACGGAATCATACGTAATATGTGCGAAAGTCTGCTGCGGACACTTGCACGGTAAAAATCGAAAATTTATGGGTTAGACAGATGTAAATATTACGGATCACTGTAAAATAAAACTTCCTCAAATGTTTACGAAGTTATTATCTCAGACGCAGTATGGGACAGTTACAGTACTTCCTTCTTGTAAATATGCAAACGTTACAAATGTTACAATACAAGTCTGGTAACTTTAATATGCATTTGACTGTTTTATAATTAGGTTTAGGAGTGCTACCATGGATGTCTGGGAAACTATTCTACCATACCTACTTTCTTAGCGCTCCTGTACGCACGTCTGGTGAATTCACAAACTATTTTTGGAGTGTATATTTTAATAACATCACCGGTAAATCTGCAAATCTGTAGAAATGCAATTGTAGCATTATATACATGTAAATATGGCTAAGTTCCGTGTGATGAAACAGTTTTACGGAAACTTCTGTTTTTTACCGGGAATTCTGTAAATCGACGGAGAAAGTTTTTACAGTGTTGTAGGCAACCTGGTGACAACCAGAAAATGCAAACAACACGTGCCTGGCATGCTGTGTGTAGATACCACCCGCTTTGACGCTCAGTTTCTGCACGTGTACACGGCATATTTTACACGCTGACAGTCGCAGTAGCACAAACACCACAGAGGGTACACGTTTTCTCACAGACATGCATTTAGTTCATGGTGCAGCTGAGGCAATCACAAAGAAGCGGAGGGACAGTACCGTCAAAAGTTACATAACAGATGGCACACTGTACACACAATGTTCGTATGCATTGACCGCGTTCGCAGGAAAAATTCGCTGTCCGCCAGGAAGCCAGCAAGTATTGCGAGGACAGTATACGGTCACCAAACTTTGAGGAAAAGATGTTGGAACGAGTTCAGGAAACCCCGTCTACCAGCACACACATGCCATGCACAACAGTCGTCATTCTGTTGCGCAAGTTTTAAAGGAACAGCTACTTTGACGGAAGGTATAGGCCTTACAGAAAGTCGACTTTCCTGTACGTGAGGAGTTCTACCGACGGTTGTTGCGGCAGTACGAATAAGATTCATCCACACATCCTACAGCAGGTAGTAGATGAGAGCTGCTTCACCATGGATGGCTTGTTAAATACCCACGCATGGACCGAGGAATGCTGCAACCAGTGTTGTAGTCCCATGTTTTACAGTGCCGTAGTTCTTCGTATTTCAGACCCGCTGGTTCACCCTCCCCAATTTAAAGCAGAGTGTCCGGACGTCCTCCACAGGGAAAATTTTGATTTCAATGTGCAAAATGAAATTATTTTAATAGTTTACTAGAAGATACAAAAACAATTTTTTAACGAAAAGTTGGATATAGGTATGATTTAACAAAGACAGGCGAATTTCATGAAAATAATCACTACTTAAGAGGCCGGCAAAAGAATAGGAAAATTTTAACTCGATGTTATAGTGCAACCGCACACGCAGTGTCTAGTATGAAACGAGCCAGCTTTTCATGTTCGTTTCGTAACACAGCAATCCAAAATTCTATAGAGATATTCAGTAAAAGGCACAGTAAATTACGGGAGAAGAGATAAAATCGACACGCGCGCAAATCAGCAGTCAATTGTTTAGAATTTAGAATTTCATACAAACACACACACACACACACACACATATATATATATATATATATAGTTTTTTTTTTTTCCCACAAAACAGTTGCAAAGCTTCGTCACCGCTACATCGCTTGTAGCCACGCAACGTAGCAAAACGTCTGGGCTGGGATAATAAGTGACTGTTTATTAGGGCTATTTTGCACCACGTCTCAATACTGCAATGTATCTATGGTTTCTGCGCGAGGTGTTACTAGGCCTGTTGGAAGACGTAGTCTGGATATTTGAGCGTCTATGCGGTTTCAGTGTGATAGAGGGGCACCATCACGGTATGGCCCCCGTGTACGTGACTATCTAAACACTGCTACTATTGTAAAGGACGGGGAAGTCCCGTTGCCTTACAACCACGTTACCCCGACATAACACCTTTAGTTTTCTACCTTTGGAGCCATACGAAAACACTTGTTTGTGTCACTGCTGTACATGCCAGGCATGAACTAGTGGCCAGGATACGTTCTGCATTTCAGACCATCAGAAACATGGCTGCTATCTTCGACGATGTGCGACACAGAATGTTGCAGCACTGCACTGAGTGTATCGCATGTGGTGGTGGACGTTTAGAACAGCAGGTGTTATCCTTTTACAAAATAAACTTGGTTGCAAACACTGATAACAATGCGTCTTTGTTAGAACCTATACGTGTACTATCCTGCCAGGTTGCATACTACCCCTGTTCTTTCGTATTGCCGTTTCCTGGTATAAGGAGGCACTTCCCCGACAGCAATGCAAGCTTGTTTCAAGCTTTCTGCAAGTTTGTCATGACAAGCGTGTAAGCTTGCAACAAGCTTCCTAGTTACCACAGAACAAGCTTAGGGCAAGCCTGACGCGACAAACCTACCAGCATTTGTACGATACCTGATTAGCAAAGTTTTCCTGAGTCCTAAAAACTAGCATAACGTTAACACAGTGTAAAAGAACATAATCCAACTTCGCCACATGGTATGTAAATTTGCAAAACAAATAACACAACTCCGCGGAAATGAAGGAGGCGGATGTAAACGCCGTATCAACAAGCAAATTCCAACTAGACTTGCTCATCAGGTTTGCCACAAACTTGCAGCAAGCTTGCAAAGGGATTACGAAAGCCCTATAACGGTGCCCGGAAGAAACAAGCTTGCATGCTGTCTGGGTTCTGGACCTAGGTAACTGGCCAAAATATGTCCCATTTTACCTCACCTACCACCACTTACCTATTTGCAACACACCTTCAATGTCATATAATGTAACATGTTTTTTTTCATTTCCTGCTCTCAAGGGGTCTGCTGTGGCCGGGGGTCAGACCTCTCGCCTCCCACCAATGCGATCCGGGTTCCATTCCCGGCGGTGTCGGTCCCCGGATTTTCACACGTGGGAATCGTGCCGGACGATGTCACTGGTCGGCGGGTTTTCTCGGGATTTCCCGTTTCTCCACCCATTTATTTCGTTAGTGCTACATACTCACATCACCCCTCACCTGCACTAAATACTTCGATGTTAAGCGCTGACCAAAATCACTTCACTTCCCAGCTCTCAATTCGACGTATTTTCTGTATAAAAGTGTAAGTTTATGCTTATAGCAGCACTAAAACCTTTTCCCCCACTTGTCTAAAATCGTGTTATACTTAGACAAATATAAGGAAGAATTTATACGTTTTTATTTCGGCGTGAAATTCAGTTCAGAATTTTTAAAAAGAATGTAGTCTACTAATTTTGTATTACTTTATGGTATTTTCTCTCTATATGGATGACGAATTTTCAGCCCAGAGGTCGATTGCAATCTCAGGGGGAACCAACCATTAATTTTACGGGGAGTTTTTTTTGCGACTCGCCTTCCTATACTGCACAATGAAGTTGTTTATCTGTTGTAAAAATTTAATTGGAAATTCATTACATGTAAATCAGTAATGATAAAACATTCCATCACAATTAGGTATCTAAGGCTACACATAATTAGGTAAATATATCAGCAGTTTCCGCCAGTGTTATTAAGACAGTAAATTCTTTGCCTCAAATGTATGCGTGGCTCTGTAATTTTGAGCAGTTCTGTATTGCATTGTTGCCGGCCTCCGTTGCGTAGTCGGTTAGGCGCCGGTCTAAATTGAGAGAGGTCTTGGGTTCGAATCCCGGTTCACGCATGGATGTTGTGTTGTCCCTTCACCTGAATTCACCCTCATCGGCTCTTAGTGGTGCCGCCTAGAGAGGCTAGCAAGTGACGGAGTAGTAAGGTCGACTTTGAAGCGCGCATCAAATGCCGCGTTGCCGCAACGAGCCAAGCGCTGAACTAGCGTGCAAGCTTGAGACACTAAGCGGTGACCATATAATTTTATTGGTGGAAAGTCTGCAACTAAGTTCAGAGCAGGTTGCAATCTGAGTTTCACACACATCCGGTTAGTACACTTTGAAGAACGGAAGTCTGAAAAGGCCGTTTTTAGCCATGTTGGAGGGCTTAGAAACAGTGTTATTAATGAGCGTGGTGTCATAACAATGAGGTTCCGACATTGTCTGTAATTATTCTTTACGTACGTTGGCACAATGGGCACACGTAGAATATTTTCGTAGGAAAAATCCTGTTTACGAACACACTGCAACGCATTTGAAGCGTGAGGTAGGCAGCGCCCTTAAGGCCTCGCTCTTTTGTTTTGCAGTGGTTACGAAAAAAAAATATCCGAAATTAATGCATATATCAAAAACTCATTCAGGTAGTTTTAACACTTATATATCATCGTTTGTACATTAATTTTTCTGTTGCAGTACACCAAACGGATTTTTAGATTTTTGCCCCTGAGATATCACGTATTTCGTTAACAAAATAGGCCAAAATGAAACAAAATAATTTTTTGCTTGCAAACGGTACATTAGTTTAAAAAACGCTCTGGCAAAATTGTGTATCGAATGACTGTACATAGTCTCAAATTTTTCAAAGCATTTGGTTAAAAAATATTTGAGTTATTTTCAATTATTAAAAATAAATGAAAGATCATGGCCTTAAGATCTCGTTGTTAAAGGGCCGTAAAACCTTCTCACCGCGACTGTATTGAATTGTCATGGGATGTATAGCTGCTTGGGAAGATATCGAATGTTTTACTTTCGGCGAGTGATCATTCGCATTTCGTGCGACTTTTGTCGACCACTTGCGGACACGCTCTAGGGTTGTAGAGGGTATAGACAGCGGCTGAACAAAGTAGACATATTCAGGAACCTCAGATTTGGGAGGATTTTTTTTTCATATCAGCTTGTTTAAATGTCTTAATGGCACACCTGCAGCACAGACTAAATATCAATACAGACGTGAAATGGCGTGGTGGTTCAATTGATACGGGCGAACTTCGCTGCTTATTGGCTGCCCGAAGCTGTTGATACCAGCCCTGTGTTTGTTTGGCTCCTGCGTGTTACTGCATGTTTCCCATTGGCCTGGCTGCCGACTAGCAGGGCAGCCGCCTTACGCTGATTGGCCGTAGGCGTCTCCGCCATGTTGCTGCCCAGGAAAGTAATTTTGCTGGTGTGTGCGACTGAGGCCGTTGTCATACCGGCTATTTCGCTTCTGCATTTCCTAAATAGTCTGTGCCTGCAGCTTTGCTTCGCGTGTCTTTGTTCAGATATGTCTCACATTTGACTGCACCAATAAGAACAAGGTTACTGCGACATTACACGACTGTCATAGACTGGTAGACCCTCAATACGCGCGAGAGATTAAAACATCCTATCACTGACCATTTAGAAGCGCTGCAGATGTGTACTTAAAGCATTGTAACAACCTGGTGTAATAATCTTTTTTCACCAAAATCGGGAATTTGCTACATATATTGAAAAGTGCATTGTATTTATGCACTGAACATGCGTGTTATAGTTTACTTGAACAATTTTGTACTTTCTCACATGGCCTCCGAGAGAGGGGAAGAGGGAAAAAGGCAAATACTCAGGGATTAGTGGGCACGGAAACGGGGAAGGTGATAAGTCGAACATAACACGTTTCTTCAAACACCTCATCGCCTCTAGGCGCGAAGGGCTAAACTAGAGTGCTGTGTTTTCGTAGAATGTGTTTTTTCAATGGGACTCCAAGCGATGACCCTGTTATTTTAATTGTGGAACGTTCCTGGTAAAGTCCAATACAGGTTTCTATGGCTTAGTTTTACGATTATGATAGAAAATTTCTCAGCTAAAGCAACGTGGAAAATCCATTTTATGCACTTTTGAGGAGCTTGTGAATCATGTTTTTAATGAGCGGACGGCATTTTTAAATCATAGGGACACAGTTTGAAGTGTGTCTTCTTTTCGTAGATAAACGCATTGGAAACATTTTTCATTGTTACACAAGAAAAAATACTTTATATACCACGCTACAGCTTGGCTCACGCGCCGAGACCACTAACTCTTAAGAGGCCCGGTCACAAACTGGAAAGTAATTATATTAATAAATAACAGAATTGAATGCGAATCGAAAAATAATATAGTGTTTTCTTATGTTAAATATATAAAACATGTCTTCATTTTGCGTTGTCATATAATGCTCTGGTGAGCATGTGAGACAAAGAGGATGTCGAAACTGCGAATGGAAAGTTTGGTGTAAAGTCCAAAGGGTGTTATATATATATATATATATATATATATATATATATATATATATATATATATATAGTATTTTCCCATACATATGGTAGTCTGAAAAAGCAATTTTTTTGTTATAATTTTTAAAGGCCCGAACATAATGTTTATAATCAACTTGTCCAGTTTTTAATATTATAACGATGTAGTTCAAAGTGGGTTTTTCAATTCTTTTATTATCTACCACTCTGCACAACGCATTTCTGGCGATTGTCGTTCGAACATGAAATTCATACAAACATATAACATAATCAATAGCATGAGAAAAGGTAAACAAAAAATTTAAGTGATACAATCACATAAAATTACAAAATAACGTGATTTCAACAGAGAAAACTATAGGGACACAGAAAATATTCATCAACAGAAAAGCACACCCATGCCTTATCAAACAAAAATATATATTAACCACTTTTAAAGAAAATATTTTGACAGTTATTTGTCTAAATATGCTATATATATTTTAATTAGTAGTATTTTTTGCAGAAATATATGCACACTAAACAATGTCCTTGATAGATTCTTGCATGACGACATTGCAGACGTCTTCTCAGAAAACCAAGAGTCAAACAAGAAAAACAACAAAGGGAAAAACAAGCCGGATTGGTTGTATTCAAGATACACACAAACACCCACACACCCACACACTTATAATAAAAACTAAAAAAAAAATCATGTGTGGAATTGCGTCAAATAACATAAAAAGCAAACGAAAAATTAAAAATCCAATAAAAATAAAGAAGAAAAATTGACAATACTCAGGGCACCAAAATTAAGACAGCACAGACAATAACTAATTTAAAGACAATGTTACACACAAAACAGAATGACACAACAGCGGCATCACAAGGACAGACTAGACGAACCGACAATACAACATATAACACAGTTTTTCTCAGACCGGATAGTTGCAACGTTTCTAACACCAAGCAAATTCGTTGGTTTGATATGATCTAATTTGAATACCATATTTATGTGCATTATTATTATTAGAGTGATTATCTTAATTTTTTAAACATTTATTATTCTAGTTATTCCAAAACTGATAACAGCAAATCTGTATAAGTTTAGCAGAGTACGAATTTTTAATCTACTAAATTAAGCTCTAAGGGAATTTGGTACACTAATGTTAGTTATAAAGCTTACAATAGTTTTTCTATTTGAATATTTGAAATAATTTTTCCAATATGGTGATATACCCCTACAAAACATTATCTAAATTGCAACCTAGACTAGATTGCAAAGTAAAACAATTTTACAGTCATAAATCGCTGTTTTTTTAATCGAGTGGAAAGCAAACATAAGTTAGTAGAAGGAGCTTTCTAAGTGGGCTTATTATATATAGTTAGGTGAAAAATGTTAGCATCGCTAATAATTTCTAGGGAGTTATTATCAAGTTATGAGTTTCTATTGCTGGAGGCTATGTTTTAAGGAAAATATATATACAGCATGTAAGTGGTGTCAGGGTGTATTAAAACTACAATAATTATTTCGTAATACCAAACTGCAAATTTCACTAAAGGTGAGGTGAGAGGGTTTTACGATCCTTAAATGGGGATTGTTCGCCAAAGCAGTGAATTTTCACAATTTTCGACATAACTTTTTCCCCTCGTTTTTCCCTTTATTATAGAAAATCAAGGTTCGACAATCCGGAAATGATACTTTTGTACGACATATTACATTACTACATAGTCACAGACTGTCTTATTTTTGGAGCAGTGATGGCAGGTAGGAAAAAGAGACATTTTTCCTACCTGCCATACGTGCTCCAAAAATAAGAAAGTCTGCGACTATGTAATAAAATAAGACGGTCTACAAAAGTGTAATCTACGGATTGTCGAGCCTTGATTTTCTATAATAAGCGAGGGGAAAAAGTTATGTCGAAAATTATGAAAATTCACTGCTTTGGGGCTCCATCCCTTTAAACATCGAGGTCTTAAGAGATGATGAGGGTGAAGTGAGGTGAAGGGACAACACATATGCCATGCCTGAGCCGGGATTTGAACCCAAGACCTCACACACCGTAGACCGGAACCTAACTGACTACGCAACGGAGGCAGGCCTTTTCACACATCTGCAGTTCTGCTTCGTGGTCAGCGATTGAATATTTTAACTGTCACGAGCTTTGAGATTCTACCGGCAAATCAAAGACGTGTGGTGTTACAGGAAAGTTTTTGTAATTGGCTCAGTCAAGTGAGATACGGCTCTTCACATAGACACGTTGCCAATGACCAGAACTGCAGATGCACCAGTAAGGCACTGAAACAAAATGGGGCAAAATTCTTTTCGCGAAAAAACAGGGTCCCTAGAGATTTGAGCATGTTTTTTTATTTGAAATGACGTTACCAGACACGAAACCCACTTTTTCCAAGTCAGATTGCTTAAATTTAGCTTTTTATTAAGTTCCACATGACCTTTTATTTTGGAGTTGTTTAAATGTGCTATAATTTCTTAGCTTCTAAGCTTAACAACAAGGTTTTCATAAATTTTCTGTAGAGCTCGACTGTTTTAAATATAATTTGTAACGAAGCTAGAGATCAATTATGTTTTTAAATACGCCCATTCTTTAACATTTATGTACAGATCCAGGTTGAACTTCTACCAAGCGATAATTTTAAGAGTTTCATCAAAACAATCCTGCTGCGACGTATTTGAAGAGCAGTTATGGAGTCTCGTAACAAGTTACGGCAGTTTTCTCATGCACTAAAGGAACAATATGAACTCATTTGCGAGAGTAACGTAACAATTCCTACTTAAGCTCTTTCTCTAATGATAATCGCAAGCAGACAAAATTAAAAAATATTGAATAATTTTATAACTATTATATTACGGATATGTGACTGAAGCCCAGCAGACTGTTGGGTGGCCGGATATGATGACGCCCTCAAATACAAATTTAGTTAAACGCAGTCTATATCGACACGATGAATAGTTTCCTTTCGATTGCTTGTTTTGTAACAAAAATTATCTCGGTAACTATTTTCCAAACAAATGCTTTTTAAAAAAAATCTGCAGATAGCGCGCTAACCACTGACAATTTCACTCTGTAACAAGTAGGGCCATTAATTTTTCGTGAAAAGAATTTTTCCCCAGTTTGTTTCAGTACCTTACGTTCCCATCTGAGGTTCTGCTTCATAGTAAGTGACTGGCTGTTATACATTGAGCTTCTACCCGCAAATCACATACGTCTGGTGTTGCAGTAACCTTATTGTGATGGGCCCAGTCAAATGAGATATCTAGAGCCATGAACTTTTCGCGAAGAAAATTTTGCTTCCGTTTATTTTACTGCCTTACGTGCACATATGCATATATGCGGCATTGTTATTGGTATCATATCTTTGTGAAGCAGAAATACAGATTTGCAAGCAAGGCACTGAAACAAACTTGGGCAAAATTCTTTTTACGTAAAAGTTCATGGCCCTAGAACAAGTTATCAAAATTGGCACGAATATTTCGCGGATTTATTCTAGGTTAGGTTGAACGTCAAGGTTCTTATCTAGGTAGGCTGCGTTGGTGTACGTGAGGCACAAAACCGATGGAGCGTTAAGTGTGCCGTTGACCAACGTATGTAATGCATAGGCCCACGATTTTGTCGCGAAAAGATTTTTGCCCCACTTTGTTTCAGTGACTCACGTGCACGTCTGCAGTTCTGTTTCGAGGTTATTGGCAGCGTGTCTTTGTTCAGACACGTTTCTCATTTGACTGCACCAATCAGAATAAGATTATGGTGAGTCTGTACGTCTATAATTTGCCAAGGCCAGTGAGAGTAAAATCATCCAACCACAGAGGATGTAGCAGAGCTGAAGGCGTGCACATGACGCATCGAAACCAAATGATGCAAAAATCTTTTCGCCATAAATTCGCGGCTCTAGTAATGCAATATAGCCTCTACACGCAGATCCAGCAAGTTGCGCGCAGAGCTTTACTATGATTCATTTTCCTATTGGACTTTAGGCGATGACGGTACTATTTTATTTGCTATGCTTATGGTTCAAATTCCAGCGCTTATTTCTATTAGCGTATTTTTCGAATCCGGTTGGCATTTTCCTAGCTACGGCAGTTTAAAACAAGCAGTTTATAGCCATTTTGAAAGTCTTTAAAATCGTGATTCCAATAAGCGATCATAATTTTTAAACTGATAGAAACATCGTTTGAAATGTATTTTCTTTTCATAGACGTACGAACGTAATTTGTGTTAAGATGTTTCTTCCAAATATGATTACTTGTAAGTCGCTGCAATGCGTTTCAAGCGCTGGTAGATAGGAACCTTAACCGTCATTTTTGTGATTGGGCGACGGTTGTTTTAACACGCTTTTGACAAATGTAAGCTAGCATTAAATGGCTCACTCGTGCTACCTGCCCGTACGGTTAGAAATCAAATGGACGATCGACTGTGGTCAGTGCATGCATAGGTTTGAGAAGTCAAAAAGCGAAATACTTATGCCTCTAGTTATAACAAGACCGTACAATACACCATTGCAGAGCACTTACATTATATATCGATTCGAAACAAGTAGAAAAAATAAAGCAACACTTTGCTAATGACACGTACGTACATTGACAGATATGAACAGCGTGCAGCTAGTATCGAATTCGAAGTAAACAACACGCTAGAAAAAACTTTAGTACGTGATTAATCGATTGGTGGTGCATGTGCTCTAAACTTTACCACCACACAGCACATATCACGTGAGTTAGACTAATCAGCACTACGCCACACATGCTTGAAGCACGGTAGATTACAGCAAGGGCAGAGCACTGCGTACAATATGTACCAGTCGACTAAGTGGACTACACTGTAAATATAATCACACTTCTGACATAGAACATGTATGCGCGCGCGCACACACACACACTTAGAAAATATTTGGTACATTCAACCGTATATACGATTCATCAAGCGAAGTGGCACAACAGTAACACACTAGACCCGCATACGTGAGAGACTGGTTCGATTCCCGGCTTATAGAGGCTGTTTCAGAAATACGTTTTACAAACGTGGATTGTGGCTTCCTTACACCAAAACAAGAAAAAAATCCTTCATATAAACCTAGGCCCGGATATCCTTAGTTTTTGAATGAAAGTATAGTGCAATGTGTTGCCAGGTAACCTGAAATAAAATTAATGTTGTTACATTATTGAATTGTGTTATGGGTACATGTACGCAGATGTCCTCACTTGTATCCTCTATGGTGGATGTGGGAATATTTGACAGGGTGCTGTAGTACATGATCTAACGTGTGAGGATGTGTGAGAAAGCAAAAGGATGTTATATCGAGCATTTACCATGAGTTTCTGATATTAGCATCGGCTAAACTGTTATAAACTCAGAAATTTGTGGTAAATGTTCGAAATGACGTCCTCTTGCTTCTTCACACGCTCACACACAAGTCGAATCATGCACTGTACCATTCTGTCAAATACTCCCATGTCCTCTATAGAGGATACAAGTGAGGGCATCGCCATACTTGTATCCATAACACAATTCAATTAAATAACAACATCAACTTAACTACTGATTATTAGGGACCCTGTTTTTTCGCGAAAAGAATTTTGCCCCAGTTTGTTTCAGCGCCTTACGGGCACATCTGCAATTCTGCTTCATGGTTATTGGCAGCGTGTCTGTGTGAGAACCGTATCTCATTTGACTGAGCCGATTACAATAACGTTCCTGCAACACCACACGTCTGTGATTTGCCGGTAGAATCTCAAGGCTTGCGACAGTTAAAATATCCAATCACTGACCACGAAGCAGAACTACAGATGTGCACATAAGGCATGGAAACAAAGTGAGGCAAAATTCTTTTCGCGAAAAGCCAGGGTCCCTACTGATTATACCTTGCAACACACTGAAGTAACCTATCATTAATAAGTCTAGAGCCACGATTTTATGGCGAAAAGATTTTTGCAACATTTGGTTTCGATGCGTCATGTGCACACCTGCAGCTCTGCTACATCGTCTGTGGTTGCATAATTTTACTCTCACTGGCCTTGGCAAATTATAGCCGTACAGACTCACAATAATATTATTCTGATTGGTGCAGTAAAATGAGAAACGTGTCTGAACATAGACACGCTGCCAATAACCTTGAAACACAACTGCCGATGTGCACGTGAGACACTGAAACAAAGTGGGGCAAAAATTTTTTCGCGACAAAATCGTGGCCCTATAATAACTCAAAATCTAAAGATTTGCGGATATATGTTTATAGACTTTTCTTTCTTGTTTTCTTGTTTCTAATAGGTTCTATGTCTACAATAATCTAGTCTTTAAAATATATACAATGATAACTCGACATTTTTCACGCAACGTGTAGTAAAAATGTTCTCTGATTTACTTGTACTGCCATAACTAGATCCAGTGAATTTTGGTGAAAATAATTTTGCAACAACTTGTTTCAATTCCTTACGTGCACACCTGCAACTCTGGTTATTGGTTATAGACAGAATATAATAGGGCAGAGGCGTGGCTCATTTGACTGCATCAACCAGAACAATGTTACCGCGATATCGCAAGTCCGTGATTTGTGGGTAAGACTCCGAGATGCCGAAAGTTAAAAACTTCCAGTCACTGACCATGAAGCATAGAAACAGGTGTTCACATAAGGCATTGAAACAAATTGCTGCATAATTCTTTTCACCAAAAAATCACTGGCTCTAGTCATAACGTTTTTCCACCAGGGGTAATACAGAAGAAATGACAAGTCTTCTATCTTGCATAAATTATATATGACAAAAAATTGACTATACAGATCAAATCTACGAGTGCGTTTGAAAGGTGACACCACCTGGGTCCGGACAATGATTAATTTCAGGAAGAGTTAACTGTTTGCTATAGGCTTCAACATAATATGTCCATATGCATCTGTCGTTCTTCATTCGTTATTGGTGTGACCACATCTGACTGGGCTTATGACAACTCTGGTGTGAACCTACTGAATATTTGTGATTTTCGTCATTAAGGGCGAGTGTTTGACAATTTATTGTATTTTCAGTTTTTGATCTATAACAAGTGTTTGAATTGTATTATCAAGATTTTATCTTCGATAGCATCATATGATATATTCTTGGTAAACTGCCTGACATAAATAATAATGGTATCTTTCATTAATTTGTCATGCATGAGAGTCATTGCAAGAGAACACTTGAGAGTTAAACTATAATTTTCTTGCAATAATTCTGCATGACAAATTAATGAAAGGATTCCATTATTAATTATGTCAAACAGTTTACCAAGAACATATAATTTGATGCTATCGAAGAGGAAAGCATGATAGTAAAATTCGAATAAATGTTACGGCTAAAAAACTGAAAATTCTATAAAATTGTCAACACTCCCTCTTAACCACGAATCAACCTTCAATCATACAAGGGGCAAGCCGCTTTGCTATTTTGCGAAATACGGTGGCACGTAAAATTCTTGTAACTACCCAGTTTCTCTACGCATTTTGTAAGTATGCAGGAACACCTTAAACGAAAGAAATATAAACAAGATGGTTTCAAATATCTGTTTGGTCATAAAATAATTTTAACAAGTGTATACCGTGCATGTATATGCTGTTTAACATTCTTCTAAAGATATCAGTGAACTTGTCTGCGGGTCGTTGCAAACGTTGAGTACAACGATAATACAATTAAACAACGATATTTAACAATATTTACCGATAAGAGAAGGCGATATTATTTTCTATCGGATCCGCAACGAAAGCACTCTAACAGCACTAATAAATTACCGCAGTTATATAGGACACCGGAGAACAAAATGGCGTAAGACAATACTTTCAGAAAAACGTTCGAGAGAAAGGTCCGACCATTAGGAAGGTCTTCTCAGCGCGCGAAAACCAGTCACAATAAAAAATTAAAGTAAGTAATGTTATCCGGGAAGTGTGATGTTTATTAACCCTAAATTAATGGAATGTATTATTTTAAAGTAACATGTAAAATTATCGCACTGTGATATGTAACTCACACGACACAGGTTTCACGAACACGCAGGGTAAAATTTATTGCACGAAATGCGCAGAACTTTCTGCGTATGTCGCGAACAAGTACAATGGAAGGTTCGAAACGAAACACGACCCCATTTTACGTGACATCTGGGTAATAACCCACAAGAATAACATTCGTTTCAGAAGTAACTTTCTTCAAATACATTCAGTGGAGTAGTGCCTAGCATGCTGAGCCATTAATGCAATGCAATGTGATTACAATCCAACTACCACTTTAATTGTTGACTAATTATATTTAGAGACACATGTTTCTCGTCAAAAAATATCTGCAACACCTTGTTTCAATGTCTTATGTGCACACCTACAGCTCTGATTCGTGGTCAGTGATTAAATGTATTCAAACTCACAAGTCGAGGGGTTTTAAAGCGCAAATCACAAACCTGTGATGCCGCAGTAACCTTATTCTGGTTGACCCAGTCAAATGAGTGCAGCCTCTGCACAAAGACACGCTGCCAATAGCCACGAAGAAGAGGTACAGATGTGCACGGAAGACAATGAAACAAACTGCAGCAAACATATTTTCACAAAAATCAGGTGCCCTTAACTATGCATGTTGTATTAACGTTAAGGTTAAAGTAAAAAAGTGCTGCTTCCTAATGACATTAATTATAATGACAAGTAACGTTAGGCCTATTTAACTGTGCGAGAAATATTTCCGTACTTGTGTAGTAAATTGTTATATTTGTCAGATAATCTTCATTTACACGTAAGCGTAACTTGCTTTCATTACACGAAAGCGAATTATACAATTTTTTTTATCTAGTGAAGGTCTCTGTTTAGAATTTTGTGCTGACTGATCGTACACGATTGTTTCAAAGTCACTGCGAAGCTATTTCGTTTCTGTATATCTACCTGTTCTGTGACAACAACGTGAGGCCGAAACGAGAATTAAGCACCGTGAAGAGGAAAGTTGTACACCCTTGACAGAAACCCGACAACAGACAAGGCGAGACCGCGTGAGGCACATCGGGCCCGTCGTCCGTAAAGTTTAATTGACCTCCTTGAGAACGCAATTCCTCCGCCGACCCTTCTCCTCATTGTTCGCACTCGAGGGCCTCGACGAGACGAAGAAGGTGGTAGGGGATAAAAAAAGCCAGGCGCACGGGTCCGAAGGAAAATGACGCCAAATTACAGAGGTGGCCCAGGGCGGAGGCTGATCAAGATTCTGGTCATGTATGGCCGGAGCGATGATGTACGGCGAAACGTGACCATTCGTAACGAGCACGACGCTAAAGGTAACTTCAAACCTGCGAAGGACTCGCCCACGTGCGGTCGCAACGCGAGGCGCCATCACCCAGGCCATGGTTGTATACCTAATGCTTGAATCACAATAGCGCTAGTGGACCACTGTGGCCGAATGGTCAGACCATTTGTTACTCACCAAGGCGAAACGGGTTCGGTTCCCGGCTGGGTCGGTCTCTGTAATTTACCATTTGGGAATCGTGCCAGAAGATGCCGTTGGCCAATGGGGTTTCTCGAGGTTTTTTCATTCCGGCGCTGCTCCATACTCACATCATGTCCCCCCTCACCAGCGCTAAAGACCTCAACGTTGAGCGCTGAACAAACCTTTCACTCACAATAGCGCGACAGACGCGACGCGAATAAAATAACTTTCCACCCTGACGTCACAGAAGCCTCGACGCTGATTGACTGACAAGTTATTTAATTTGCGTCGCGCACTTTGCGCCGTGTCTGTCGCTCTATTGCGATTTCAGCATAGGACGCCGATCGGTGTGCAGAAGAACATCGGCCGATATGGCATTTATTGGAAACATGCTCGACGTGCGTGCGGTAGTGAAGTCTGCTTATATTAGCATTGAACGTCTCACAGAGGCGAGCTATCGGCGAGAAGACTGCATGTCAGTTCAATGACTTGCGTCTAGGGGCGAAGCTGAAGCACGGTGCGTGTGGTGTTTAGTCCTTACAGTTTACGCCCTCCTAGGCCTCGAATTAGCGAAGTACGCCCGCACAGCGGCCACCTTAAGAGGGCGTGGTACATAATTTAACGCTATAAGCATTACTCTATAACTGTAGGTTTCTAGAAGCCAGTTTGCGAAAACTAAACAATAGCAATCCTAGACAATAGTTTTAGCCAACGTTTTAAACAAAATAGTTTCCAGTGTTATGAACTTGTGAGGCACAATCTCTGACGCTGGAACCTTGTGCATTTAACTGCGGCGCAAGAGATCACGCGTAACGAATTAGTAATTCTGAATAAATAGTTACCGTAAAACGGGGTGAGATTATGCCATGTCGGGGTGAAATTGTGTCAACCGAATTATACATAAAATAGCATACGCATTTTTTTATTTGTACGTTCTTTTTTAACAGACGTGATTTATTCTTCAGGACTAAGCCTACATAAGTAGGCATTTTATAGTATCTGTAGACAAACATATCAAATTAGGTTGTCACAATCTCACCCCACTTGGCTTAATCTCACCCCATTTTGCGTACTCATAAAGTTGGCAAATACCATTATCTAGGATTGTCATTGAGTATTTTATCCGTATTGTCTTCGAAAAAAACGTCGGAATCAGTTGATGTTTTCAGCGTTTATTTATCTACCATGCACTCTTAAGAGTAGCCCTAGGGGGAAAGACCCAGAACTCTGCTTTATGGCTAGGAACTGCTGATTTTCGGGAAAAGAGTTTTGCCCCACTTTGTTTCAGTGCCTTATGTACAAGTCTGTATTATTTCGGCTTCACGGTCAGTGATTGGAGGTTTTAACTCTCACATAGACGTGTGGTGTTGCAGTACCCTTACTGTGATTGGTTCAGTGATATGGGAGTAGTCTCCTCATAGATGCACGCCGCTCAATAACCACGAAGCAGAACTGCAAGTGTGCACGGAAGACCTTGAAACAAAGTGGGGCAAAACTCTTTTCGCGGAAATCAGCAGTCCCTAGTTATAGCTATTGTCCGCGTGACTTTGTGCAGAGACGGATCTCATTTGACAGTGCCAACCCGAGCAAGATTAGTGCGACATCACAAGTATGTGATTTGTGGTTTTAACCCCAAGACTTGTAGGACTACGAACATCCGATTACTATAGATGATAGTAAGTATACCACGAATTTTTTTGTACCAACATATCCTTGAAAACACTGTAGTTTCTTACAACGATTTGGTAATATACATCTGACACAATCACAGACTAAATAGTAATGCAGATGTGAAATTACGTGGCGGCTCATTTGATGTGGGCGAACTTCACAGCGTATTGGCTGCCCGAGGTTGTTGTATGTTTGTCTCCTGCATGTTACGGCAGGTTTCCTATTGGCCTGGCTGCCGGCTAGCAGGGCAGCCACCTTACGATGATTAGCGGTAGGCCAGCTGACCAACGAAGCCATTTTGCTGGCGCGTGTGGCTGAGTTTGCCCTCCTTATCTCCTTATTAGCTATTTCACTCCCGTATTCCTAAATATTCTGTGACACAACGTAGGTGTCTGCAGACCAGTAATAGGCATCAAATATTACAATAGTGGGATTCTTATTGGCTCGGTCAAATGGGGCAACAATTCCACGTACAGGGAAAAGCCAGTATTATTACGGTAATCTGAACGTACGTTGAAACCCAGTAAAACGTCAAATTTTACCGCGATAAACGATCATCTCTACCAATTACTAACAATGATTTAGAACTGTAGATGTGCATATCAGGCTTTGAAACAAGCCGGTGTAAAATTATTTACACGAAAGTCAGGTACCCGTGAGAGTCCGCAATCTTGCAGGTTCTGACCACACGAACGCAACTTTATATTCCAATAACACGTAAATTAGAGTCTCAGTGTTATGATATTGTAGCTTGTGTCTAAAGCCAAAGGATTGAACTGCAGATACCAGGATAATGGCTCTCCTTCACGTTAACAACATCGAAGCCCTAAAATTACCATTAGCCATTATCACTATTTTCTTCCCCTTTAATGACAAAATCGAACTTGGCGTCTACAACTATGCATCATGGTTAGGGACCCATGTTTTTCCCGAAAATAATTTTGCCCCAGTTTGTTTCAGTGCCTTACGTGCACATCTGCAATTCTGCTTCATGGTTATTGGCAGCGTGTCTATGTGAAAAGGCGTATCTTATTTGACTGAACCAATTACAATAACGTTCCTGCAACACCACCCGTCTGTGATTTGCCGGCAGTATCCCACGGCTCGAGATAGTTAAAATATCCTATCACTGACCACGAAGCAGAACTGCAGATGTGCGTGTAAAGCCATGAAACATAGTGGGGCAAAATTCTTTTCGCGAAAAACAGGGGTCCCTATTCATGGTCAATGACTGGGTTTTTTTACTCTTAGAGGTTCTACCCGCCAATCACAGGCGTGTGATGTGGCAATAACCTTGGTCTGATTGGCAGAGTTTAATAAATGACTCATCTACACTATGACGTGCTACCAATAACCACAAAGACATACGGCAAAGTGGTGCAAAAATCTTTTGTGCGAAAACCAGGGTCCCTATCTATACGTAATATTTGTTTTACAGACTAAAAAAACGTATTTATTCCCAATACATTTGATACGGAGAGGCGGGTGTACACACACATATCTGACACATAACGACGAGTCTGGCCGGTACTAAAATGTCGTAGGTTTTTTTCCCGGCTAGTTCAACTAGCACACTTTCTCCCAGGCATTCCAAAATTAGCAGCACATGATTCTGTCTTGGTTTCTCTTATATAAGTACTGTGAGCCAATTACAAATGCAACAAAAATATTTAATTCTGACTTGTCGTAAAATTATTCCCGAAAATTTCCTGTCACTAGCTTCAAAGGGGCAGTGGAGGTCGGGAGGTCAGTCATCTCGCCTCCCACCTAGACGATCCGAGTTCGATTCCCCAGAATTTTACATGTGGGAATCGTGCTGGACGATGTCGCTCGTCGACGAGTTTTCTCCAGTTTCTTCGCAGATTCATTCCGGTGCTGCTCCATACTCACATCGAGTCACACCTCACCAGCCCTAAAGACCTCGAAGTCGATTGCTGACAATAATATCTTCACTCACTTTATAACTACTGAAGTTATTTTACGTGTACAAGACGAAATACACATAAGCAAGATAACTACTAACCATACGGTTGACACTAACATGTGGGCCTTTTGCTTTATCGCTTTCAGCGGGCATAGCGTAATGACACGATGTTAAAAAATCGGTAACTTCCTAATTTAAGACGCAATTTTTCAACAAAAATCAAGTTGAAAATTAACACACTTCACACCTGAAAAAGTATATAACAAAAGGAAGGAAATGTACGTTTAGTTTTGGCAGCGAATTTTCATCGATTTTCGAATACGAAGTATCATTAAATGTCGCGTACGTAGAATTGTAACACGTCCTACGTATGCACTATCGGACATGTTTGTTCTCCAGGATAAGTGTGCAACAACTTTAAATATATCTGTGTAGTATAATATTTTCGCCTCTGAAAACATTGTAGGCGTTTTGTAAGAAAATTTTTTCGAGTCCTAGTTAATTGCGACAAAATGACTTTTTTGTTCTCATAGATCATACTTCTTTACAAACCTTCTCCAAACTTCCATTTATCTTGGCGAAAACAAAGTTGTATTAAATACAACGGTTGACCAACCAGTTATATTCATTTCTGTGAAAAATAGCAAAGCGCTTTTACCTTCAGATTTTTAAGCTCTTAATAACTATAATAAATGGTTGAAGAATCGGCAATATGACATCTTGTTTCTAACATTTAGTGAAAATACGTTTTTAAATGTCAGTTTCCAAAGGACCCTTCTTTCATATTCCGTTCAGGTGTAACGCTTGATTTTTCATAAGTAGAGCAACGATTTTATGGCGAAAAATTTTTTGCAACATTTTGTTACATAACTGGATTCAGTTTCTTGGACGTACTCCATTGCAAATTGAACGACTGTCAAAGAAAACTAAACAGATAAAAGAAAACCATAATATAAGCAGAGTATGCTTCGTCAGCAAGATACATACACAACAAGAAATTCCAAAATGGAATCGGGTCAAATAGAAACAAGGAACAAACAGATAATAAATGAAAGTCAGTTCAGTCGCACTCGTGTTCCTGAACCCTGTGTGTCTACCTGATGACGGGAACAGATTCCAGTTCCCGAAACGTCGTAACACTGTCTGTCTGGAAAACTACTGTGTCTTGTTTCGTCTCTTCGTTGTGTCGTTTGTCTTTTCTGTATACGTCTGTTACCTGTTGCGTTTTGTCTCGTCTATTTGTTGTGCCTTTTTGTTATTTTTCTGTTCGTGTCTGATATTTGCTGTTTTTTTTGTTTCATCTCATCGTTGTGTCGCATGTTATTTGATTTTTTATTTGATTTTTTATTTTTTTCATTTATTATCTGTTTGTTCCTTGTTTCTATTTGACCCGATTCCATTTTGGAATTTCTTGTTGTGTGTGTATCTTGCTGACGAAGCATACTCTGCTTATATTATGGTTTTCTTTTATCTGTTTAGTTTTCTTTGACAGTCGTTCAATTTGCAATGGAGTACGTCCAAGAAACTGAATCCAGTCATGCATTCCCATTGCACAGTTCTTTCAAAGATCATATTTTGTTACATATATGCAGCTCTGCTACGTCGTCTGTGATTGGATGATTTTACCCTCAGTTGCCTTAGCAAATTACCGACGTACGGAGTCACAATAGTTAGGGATCCCTGTTTTTGGTGAAAAGATGTCTGCATCAGTTTGCTTCAGTGCCTCGTGTGCACATCTGCGGCTCTGTTTCATAGTCAGTGATTGGCTGTATTTAAATATCACGTGTCTTGACGTTTTACTGCAAATCGCAGAAGTGTGTAATTCGCAGTAACTTTATTCTGACTGGTAGGGTCAAATTAGAAACACCTTTACACAAACACACTCTGCCAATAACAAAGAAGTAGAACTGCAGAGGTGGAACTAAGACATTGAAACGAATTGGTGCAGAAATATGTTCGCGAAATCTGGGGTATCTAATAATAATCTTATTGTGATTGGTGCCGTCAAGTGAGAAACGTGTTTCAACAAGCACACGCTGCCAATAACCTCGAAGCAGAGCTGCAGATGTGCACATAAGGCAAAGTGGGGCAAACATTTTTTCGCTACTAAATCGTGACCCTATTCATAAGGGATCATGCCATGAAATTCGAGCGTTGGCGCGTATTTGAAGAAACAGACTTACATTTGTTACTTCCAGCACCTGTAATAGAACAGCAAACTCGAAAATAAAAAATTAAGAAGTTAAGTGATCTTTAATTTTTTTTAATCTTTAAATAAACTTAATACAATAAACAACAGAATCATACGACCTACTCTTTTTTATGCCAAAAAGTCCTGCCGTCATTTTGTTTCCTGAGATATACGCCAACACGCAAAATTCGAATGAAAAGCTTCAGAACTGCGAGCTCCTAGAAGTAAAACAAAAATCCCTTGGCAAGTATGGTTTACGTAGCATGTCTGCATATTACTTAAATCACGTGGAAAAAATTTGCTGATGGGAGTTTCTTGACATGATGATGAACGATATTGTAATATCGTGACTAATGACTAATATGGAAGATAATGATCAATTTTGGTACTGAAATCGGTTCTCTTTCAGTAAGACTGTTCTGCCGTGTAGAATCTCAAAGCAGGAACTCCACTAAAACCTTTTTATATGAACCAGTTTTTGCCTTTATGAATACTTGAGCTCTTGTAACAAAACTTCGCCACTGATAGTCAACATTTCGTTTTAAAATATTACAAATACCGTGATTGGTTGTTCTGTAAACAACAGTTAACATGTTAGTAAGGCGAATTAATTAAATAGTCCCAGATCTTTAAATGTAAGTTTTGTTGGCGCATTATTTATTATAGCGATTTGGCGAAGGCTTCCGTTTACTTAATGCAATATTGCGATGAACAAATAAAACCGTACTGTTGAAATAAAAATGAGAAGTTAATCACTTGATGTTCACTAGAAGATATTGCATCAGCTTGTTTCGTTGCCTTAAGCAGGTTTCACACGACGCAGTGTACATACAATATCCACGCAATATGCTGACATTGCATTGGAGCGCAGGCACACAATTCTTGGAACCTCACATGCAATGCAAGCAGCGGTGCAATTTCGGCAAATAGAACGTGCTCTATATTTCGATGCAAGTTGCGTGGAACAAGCAATGTGATTGGCCATTCTCGGAAGTAAATTTATGCACGTAGTTGTGAGCATAAACATAAACAACAAACACCATACGAACATGGAATCGACACCAGAGTGTTTTTTACAGGTTTTTGGACGAATACAAAACGTGTCCAGCCCACTATAACACAAAACCACCAAAATATCTCAGCAAAAATTTGTGCGAGAATGCATTAAAGGCGGTGGCCGGGTCTGTATCGGAAGTCCGGGAAACGACTACCGTACCACTGAAGCGATAAAAAAACAAGTTCACGATTATTTAATCTTCGTCAGATAACATTTCCATCACCGCAAGTGTACATCTTGTGCTTTTAGGTTATCCATTTGTTCTAAACTTTGGCAGGATGAAAACAAATTACATGTATATTGTGTGGAGAAATTGCGCTGTGTAAAATTGACTATGAGTAGGGCCACGATTTTGTCGCGAAAAGAATTTTGCCCCACTTTGTTTCAGTGTCTCACGTGCACATCGGCAGTTCTGTTTCAAGGTTATTGGCAGCGTGTCTTTGTTCAAACACGTTTCTCATTTTCGGCACCAATCAGAATAAGATTATTGTGAGTGTGTACGTCTATAATTTGCCAAGGCAAGTGAATGTAAAATCATCCAATCACAGACGACGTAGCAGAGCTGCAGGTGTGCACATGACGCATCGAAACCAAATGTTGCAAAAATCTTTTCGCCATAAAATCGTGGCTCTAACTATGAGAGATTTCATGTAATTACTGCACGAGCGATTGCGCGCAAGGAGCTGCGCGAGAAATAAATTGCGTAGTGTATAACAAGCTTTACTTACAAATCTGCACCTCTGTTTCGTGTCATTTATTGTATGTTTCAAACTCTCGTTAACTTGTAGTTCTATGTATAATCACATACGTGTGGTGTTACAGTTATCATATTCTGACAGCCACGGTCAAACGAGAGACGTCGCAGAACTATCACATGTTGTCAATAACGACTAAGCTTAGTTGAAGATGTGCACTCAGGGCATTAAAACAAACTTATGCAGAAAGCAGGTGTCTAGAGTAAGCATTAAAATACCTCATGTACTATAGACTAACCATGATTCGAATTCCATGTTATTTTACTGCCATGCGGGATTTCATTCAATTTTCGGTAGGTCAGGTGTTGATATTTATTTTGATACTTTTTGTACATTTTCGGCAAACCGTCTGGAAAAATAAATTTTATTTTTTATGCCAGCGATTGAGTTATTAAGACCATGATCTTTCATTTATTTAAAACAATTGCAAATAGCAGGAATAATGTTTAACCAAATGCGTTGAAAAAATTTGAGACTGTGTACAGTCATACGATACGCAGTTTTGCCAAAGCGTTTTATTTAATTTTATAAACAGTTTGGTAGCAAAAAATTATTTTGCTTCATTTTAGCTTACTTTGACCACAAAATATGTGATATTTCAAGGGCAAAAATCTAAAAATCCGTCTGGTGTATTGCAAAAGAAAAATTCATGTACAAACTATGATATATAAGTGTTAAAACTGCCAGAATTAATTTTGGATACATGTATTAATTTGCGTTAAAAATATTTTTTCGAAACCTCTGCAAAACTAAAGAGCGGGGCCTTAAAATACACTATTTGTTCCAAATCAGTGGTTTTCGACGAGCAGCACTTCAACAAACAAAAACCATAGCCACTCACGAACCGGATTTACGCTGGTTGCGTAGTGGGAAATAATTGTCACAATTACGCTGCCCACACAGATAATCAGTTTCCGGTTTGTTAAAGTGTTAAAGAGGCACTGTACTTTGTAAGCGGTTTTTTTCTAATTCAGATATTTCTTGGTACGGACAAGAAAAGTGATGTGAACGAGGTAAAAGTTGTAGGAGCGATAATTTCCTAGCTGTATCCTTAGCACTATATGTTTCAATGTTCCAAGCTTATTGGTTGCAGCCGCGTCGCTAACGCATTTCTTCCCGACGTCTCAGTATATATTGCAGCCTTCTTTACAGAGTGAAGTTATAGCACCAGTAACTTCCCCCTGAAAGTAGAGACTACGATGTCTACCGAAACATTGGTAAGAAATGAGACAACGACGCGGCTACAATCTAGAAGCCTATAACTTATCGTTATCGACGACGGCCATGTAAGCCTGCGAACTTTACTTACAGTTGTCTTCGTACTGAGTGTGTACACATTTTTTCCGCATTTACTCTCACTTCTTCCATCAATTCAATGGATTGACCCTACATAGGCTATATTGTAGGCCTACATAATGTGTGTGCTTAATTCGCCCGTAAGGCTATGCTTAGAGATTATGGTTTATCGCGGGAAAAGTTGACTGTTTGATGGATTTCAATACACGTCCAGCTTACCAGAAGATTACTGGCTTTAGCTTGTACGTAGAGCTGTTGCCCTATTAGACTGAGCCAATAAGAATCCCGATATTGTAATATTTTATGCCTGGTATTCGTCTGCAGACAGCTACGTTGTGTCAGTGTTTTCAAGGCTATCTTGGCACAAAACATTTTCGCGATATACCATCATCTCTAGCTATGCTTAGAGACACTGGAAAATCGCGAAATTATTCAGCATAGTCTCCAATAAACTGTAGCATCTCAATCGTGACACGTGTGAGCAGTTTTCTGGCAAATCACACACGTTCTGTGTTAAAACTGTGCAATTCTAATTGGGTCTGTTGAAGAGGGACACAGTGCTTCATACAAACTATAGCCAATATATGTGCAAAATCTTCAGTGTTATACATAGCATGTTGGAACCTAGCAAACAATCAACTTTTCCCGCGATTAACCAGTGTCTCTAGCTATGCTGTCTAGTTTCTAATTTTTTTTAGCGATATTAATTTTTTACGCCTAAACGAGAGCCTATATCAAAAATTTGTCTGGCAGTTGTTTAAAATCGGCTTCTCCATGTTGGCTGGTATTTTCAACACAGTTTATAATATGGTTTTAGATAACTTTGTAAGTAACGAAATTCTGCTTAGTTGCATTTATTTAGACGAAACCGTGTAACTTCTATATCTGAAAAAAAAAATAGCTATTGTGGTAAAAAAATTTTAAACAAAACTGCCAGACAGACTTATATCTGCTCTCGTTTAGGGTTTTAAAAAAATAATAATCGCAAAACTACTAGAAACTAAAAAACATAGCTTTAACTCTCCGCTCTCTCTAAGCGTCTACATGCAAAGCTATATCCAGCCAGGCAATACGTCGCAGGAAAAGTTGAGTCTTCAACGTAACTTGTTCATATAACTAGGAACCCCGGTTTTCGCGAAAAGAATTTTGCCCCAGTTTGTTTCAGTGCCTTTCAGGCACATCTGCATTTTTGCTTCATGGTAATTGGCAGCGTGTCTATATGAAAAGCCGAGTCACATTTGACTGAGCCAATTACAATATCGTTCCTGCAACACCACACGTCTGTGATTTGCCGGTAGAATCCCACGGCTCGAGAGAGTTAAAATATCCAATCACTGACCACGAAGCGGAACTGCAGATGTGCACGTAAGGTCACTGGGCAAACATTTTTTCGCGCAAAGCAGGGGTCCGTATACATACGGCATTGAAACAAAATGATGGAGAAATGTTTCCGCGAAAATCAAGGGTCGCTATCCATGGTACCAGATCTGATGAATAAGGACACCTTATTTACTTGCCAAATTGTTTCATCAACTTTTTCTTCGACATACAGCAGTTCTTCTTCATGGTCAATGATTTTATGTTCTAAATTCTCACGTGTTCTGAGGTTCTGCCCTCAAATCATAGACGTGCGGTGTCTTAGCAAGCGTATTTCAATTAGCACAGTCAAATAAGAGACTCCTCTTCACAAAGGCAAGCTGCACTGAAAGAAAAATTTTGCAGAAAGTCTTCCCTGCAAAATAATTTTGTAGTTACTACAATATTTTAGCGGTGTCAACAAAAAGTTTTTGTGGCGACGACATAATAAGTTTTGCAGGGTAAATATTTTGCAGCTGCCCCAGAAAATTTTTTTTCTGTGTGCCAATGACCATGAAGTAGAGCTGATAATGTAGACGTAATGTACTGAAACAAGCTGGTGCAATTTTTTTTTTCACAAAATTGCAGGCAATAGACAGAGACGTGTAATATCTGCGTTATTATTTGGAAACAGGTTACACTTCATTGACATGTATGTGCAGTCTTGAGTACGAGATGTCGTTTATGCATTTGTCTGATTTACCTACGATTGGTCAGAATATCGTGCAAATTTTAGATGTTTGCCGAAAGCGGTTTCCATTGAAAGCCACGACATTATATGCTAACGGAAGACGTCAAGCAAACCAAAGCTTGGAGTCTAATCTGTGGAATGAAAATAACGCGAAATTTGCTGGTCTCTATCAATAGAGAATTCTCGTTTAAATGCACAACCTGCCCGGAAGACTGTTGCTTGCAGTGAATTTGCTCATGTCTGACAGCGCTAGATTACTAGTACTTCAAACTATCTTCGTTAGCAAACGTTCGCAGTATTTTTCACTGTCTAGACACGAGCGTGGGTTTCTCCTCGTTCTTAACAGCTCTATACAGCAGTCACTATATGCTGCGTCTTAGGTACGGCAACAGTAGAGCAATAAAATTTTAGGCTGGCTCGTGCGTCAGCAACCGTGTCGCTTTTATGAGCGGGGCGCGAAAACGGCGTGCAATGCTTCGGTCGTTGGCGTTTTCTTATGGGACATAAATTTGCGGAAAGTACATAGCAAAGTCCAGTGCATGCTTCACTATTTTTGTTTAACGTTTCCGGTTCGTATTTTTTTTTTTTTTTTTTTTTTTACGTGGCGGCAGCCTGGAAGCGTTTCAAACCCTCTTTTAGTTGCACCGAAACCATGTTTTGAAGCGTAACATCTAGAAAACGAACACTAGTGAATAATAATTTTAAATGCGTTTTATTTTTGTAGATAAATATATCAAACGCTAGATTAGTAGTAGCTGTAATAAAAAAAAACTTTCTCCTAAGATGCTGCAACAAGGTTAATGCGCTAATTCTTAATTAAAAAGGAAATTGCATGCGATGTATAGGAGTATAGGAGAGTGTTTATTAAAGTGACCCTCGCCGCAGTATTTAACGACCAGATTGAACCGGAACCGTGTGGTTACAGCCGGTGAAGCAACTAGGCACTGCCGGGTATCATCATTGCTACCGATGACTCACAGGCGTGATTTAGGTCGTTGTGCTGCGCCGCCGCGTGTGCCATCAGAATTGTTTCATGCTTCCCACAGTCTGCGTTTCAAATATGTACCAGCAAGTTGCATCTATGTCCTACGCCCAATATATATTTCGCGTGCTTAAGGCGGCCGCCTATCCCACGCTTCAAATGCGTTGCAGTGTGTTCGTAAACTCGTTTTTTCAACGAAAATATTCCACGTGTCACTATTGTGCCAACGTACGAAAAGAAAATCTTCAGACAAGGTCGGAACCTCATTGTTAAAAATACTGTTTCTAAGCCCTCCAACATGGCTAAAAACGGCCTGTTCAGACTTCCGTACTTCAAAATATACTAACCGGATGTATGCGAAACTCAGGTTGCGACCTGCACTGAACATAGTTGCAGACTTTCCACCAATAAAATTATATGGTCACCGCTTAGTGTCCCATAGTAAAAACCGTTCGGTGGGAATCTTGCACGCTAGTTCAGCGCTTGGATCGTTGAGCCGACGCGGTATTTGATGCGCGCTTCAAAGTCGACCTTACTGCTCCGTCGCTTTTGAGCCTGTCACGCGCGGGTAGGCGGCGCCCTTAATTACCTGCATTTTAGAACTCACTGTCCTGTGTATACTCAAGCCCCGGCCATTCTTGTCTATTTAGTTGCTACTCACTGGAACACCAGACAGTAAACGAATAAAACGGGACTTGAGTATGCATTGGATAGCGGAGTCAAACACGCGGGTCACTGAATTGGAAATATTTTCAGTTCCCATTCTGTGTCACAAGTTAACGGCGTTCTGCGCTGAAAAATTCTAAATTTTATATTTGTACCAAGCATTGTCAAACTCTAATACATTACATTAATAGTAATTTCCTACAAATAAAGTACTTTTCCTTACGATAGTTTTCGTACAAGCACGTCTCAAAGTAAAGGTAAAACTATTCAGACTATACGAATGAAGTAATTTTGAGGTAAATCATGCGTATTAAACTACAGCATGACACCTACTTTATACCACGTAAACGTTATTATTAATATTTTTTAAATTCAGGTGCTCAAAGCTATGCAAAAATTTAGATTCATTCAAGAATTTATTAAACTACAAACAAGTTATCGTAAAATTACAAAACTTAAAACATTGACTTTCATTGTAGATTATTTCGTCCGTATAGTTTGAATAGTGTTCACTGAGGGTAAGTTAGCGAAAATTGTCAAATTGCTACTTTGACATGTGCTTGTACGAAAACAATGGAACAAGAATATATTTCATATGTGAGAAATGACTATTACTGTAATGTGTCAAAGTTGGCCACTGTTTGGTACAATTATAAAAAAAAAATTTCTGTGCAGAGCAACCTTTAAAATTCAACACGTTTATTAAAAACGTTTATAACGGTTCATTACTGAGATTGATTGAGGGATTCAGTGATATAGAACAATTATATCATTGTAAGAAAAGAAGAGAGATATTTGATTTGTTACATCAAAAAATTTGTATATTTAGGCTCAATTATTGTTAGTGCACAGTCAATATGAATATCATCTTTACAGACAAATAGAGAGAAGAGAACCTGTTTAAATACCACACAAAATTATACATATATATATATATATATATATATATATTAAGATGTAACATTTGGGCACTAAGTTGTATTGTTTGAAATAATTAGTGAGCATTACCAGTTGCTAGATTAACGTAGTAGTCTATAAATAATTTTCAGCACTTTTCGACAGTATATTCATGTTCAGATACCAAGATACACTGTAAAAAAATGTGTAAAAATACACGTACAAATAGCTGATAGTTTTACATTTTTGTACGTGTAGTTACGGAATACAAGTACAGTAAGTGTAATTATTAGAGCCACGATTTTATGGTGAAAAGATTTTTGCAACATTTGGTTTCGATGCGTCATGTGCACACCTGCAGCTCTGCTACATCGTCTGTGATTGAATGATTTTACTCTCACTTGCCTTGGCAAATTATAGACGTACATACTAACAATAATCTTATTCTGATTGGTGCAGTCAAATGAGAAGCGTGTCTAAACAAAGACACGGTGCCAATAACCTTGAAACAGAACTGCCGATGTGCACGTGAGTCACTGAAACAAAGTGCGGCAAAAATCTTTTCGCGACAAAATCGTGGCCCTAGTAATTATACACAATTGTTCTTGCTGATCCAAAATATGTACAAATCTTTGATTAAAAAACACAAGTGTATACACAAATTTACTGGAAAGTTGATATAAATTTACATTTTTGAATTTACGTGTAGAAATACAGTCACATATTGTAATATTACGCGTAATTTTGTGTTTTATAACCGCACTGTTTATGTATAAATACACCGATTTAAATGTAAAAATGCTTGTTTCACAGTGCAGTTTTGAAACGGCAAAATACTTGTAAATTTACTCGAGCAATTTACGTAGGTATAGTATCATATCTAGTAAACGATTTAAGCGTATCTTTAAACAGAAAACTTTAACAATTTTATCATCTCTGAAGTATGTACATATTCACATATGTATAAAAAGTATTTACTAACACCTAAACTTATTATATTTCATTACAATGTGATTTTCGCGTAGATTTACAGTTAAAAATGTGCAAAACCTGTTGCCGTGAACTCCAACTTATCCCAATTTTATTGTGTTCATCTCAAAGATATTTTAGCTAAACGAAGTTGGTCATTTACAAAAAAAAAAAGTATAAACTTACTTGAAATACAAATTTTCAATACGGCAGTTGACTTGGTATAATAACCTTGACCGTCGCCCAATTATTAGGCCGAGCTAGTTGTACAATTCAGCAAATATTCACGAGGTAAGAAAGAGGAAAAGGTTTTCCCTTCCTTGCGCATTTAGAACAGCTTGCTAAAATAATCCCAGTAAATGCTTAAAACAACTAATTAAGATGGCTGTTTAGGCTGGAATAAATGGATCCCATATCACAAACTACATTGGCTAACAACCATCGATGGTCTCGTGGTTACGGTCGTTGACTGCTAATTTTAAGGTAGTGAGTTCGAATCCTCTCAGGGTCAGAAATTTTCGTTAGTCAGAAATAAGTTACTCGAGATAATTCGTAAGTTACGAATCACTTCAGAAATTGATAAGTCTTACAGGTATAACTCACGTTAAAGTCCCAGAAAACTCAAAATTTTGCACCAGGCTGCCAGTTAATTTCAAATACACTGTATTTTGTTTTCATTTAATTTCAATTTTATTTAATTTTATTTTTTTCCTTTGAAGTACTAGTTATTTAACACATCATTGTGTTAAAATACATGTACCGTAGCACTGTTATTGTACATGTATTTTATTGTATTTTTACCGTTATATACTGTAAAAAGACACGGACATAAGTCGTGTAAAATTACACGAACATGTATGGAGATTGTGCTGCCACGTACATTCGTGTAAAATTACACAAAAATTTTTTTACGCTACTTAATTATTTTTATTTATTTCTTCCAAACAAAAATAAATGCTTTTTATTGCGTTTTTACCTACGCTGACAACAGACTATTGTTTGTTAATTTATAAAACAAAATTTAAATATATAGCGTGGTCGAACTCAAGTTAATACGTCAACGCAATGATTTGATTAAGCCATAATTAACAGGCAAAACAGTTAGTGAATTCTACTGCGAAAATAGTTTTGCGCTTTTCAAAAGCATTGCAAGCATGGAAACATCAATTGTTTTACTGCACGTGATATCGGAGAGTAGCCAGTACGTGCCTGAATGTATGTGTCCTGACAACATAATTGATAGCCGCAAATGCATTATTAGACATTTGTGATGATTTTAGAAGTTGACGCGCGCTTTCAGAACGCCCTCTACAGAACACGTGTTTTATGCCGTATCATAATCAGTAAGAGATATAATGATAATAAAAGCTTTACTTAAGAGAGCGTGGTACATAATTCAACGTTAAAAGCTTTAATCTATAAATGTAGGTTTCTTGAAACCAATTTGCGAAAATTAAACAATAGCTATCATAGACAATAGTTTAAGCCAACGTTATAAGCAAAATTGTTTCCAGTGTTACAAACTTCTGAGGCACAATCTCTGAAGCCGGAATCTCGTAATGAACTAGTAATTCTGAATAAATTAATATTTATTCACAAAGTTGGCAAATACCATTATCTAGGATTTTCATTGAATATTTTATACATATTGGCTTCGAAAAAGTGTAGAAATCGATTGATGTTTTCAGCGTTTATTTGTCTACCACGCACTCTTAATTTCTTGAGATACTTGTGACCCAGCAGTATTATTCTAGAGTGATAATATGTAAAGTGATGATTTCATTAGTTTTTGTAACTACATTATCTTATTATTTTACAACCTCCACGGTAAATAGGTTTCAGATTTGATCCCATGTATATAAAAAATCAACATCTTAATTACCATAAGATAGAACAAGATTAACTTTAAAACTTTCGTTTTTTTGTAGTTGCCGATAAAAAAAGCTGTTCAGGGGGAATTAAATCAACAATTATAATTTCAAAAAATTTTTAACATACAATACGCAACTAAAAATGTGCTGTTAAACTGAATATGAAAGGTATTCTAACTTTAAAAATGAAATATGTAACATGCACCAATTCTCTTACTAAAAGGTTTTGATGACTAAAACTGTTTTACAGTGTAGTTCGGATTTTTGTGAGGTTATCCCCGTTGGCTCTTACGCTGAACAAAAATAAAGCTAAAAGACTCATATTTTCCCCAGCTGACCACAGCTATCTCGTCGCGACCTCGTTAGGTTATCTTAATTGCCATCCGAGAGACTAAACGTTCTGCCATATTTGCTTTGTTGTCAGAAATGATACTTTGTGATGAATGAAAACCTGCAAGATCCACGAGTAGAGATGAGGGTATATCGCGAAAATGTTTTGTGCCAACACACCTTGCTAATGCCGTAGTTAATTTCAACACATGTCATTGGGCGATGTACTTCAGACGAAACGTAGCTGTCTGCAGACCAATAACAGGCAAAACATATTACAACAGTAATATTCTTATTGGCTCAGTCAATTAGGGCAACAGCTTCAAGATCAAGCGAAAGCCAGTAATCTTCTGGGAAGCTGAACGTGCGTTGAAACCCAGCAAACAGCCAAGATTTCCGGCGATAAACCATCTCTCTAGCCTAGGGGCGTTTAGACGTACATTGAAATGCGCGAACAATTTCAGTGTGGTCTCAATTTCGATAGGCAGAAGTGTAAGAAAACATTTTACTTTCTTCACCACAAGAACAGAGTCGTTAAGTAGGCCCTATACCGCAGATTCCTAGATACGGGTAGAAAAATCTCGCGAATCCTATTGATAAATTAGACTTCGAAATAGTATATACTTAAATAACATGCACTTCTGGATTAAAAGACACGTCCAGCAGAAGTCTGAGCAAATAAGGTCAACTGTGAACGTAAGTCAGCAGCTAATGAGCAAATCGTAATGACTTGAGCATATATATATAGGACTGTGGAGTCTAGCCTACCGGTCACTGGACCAGCGAAATTTACAGATTTACTAACAAAATTTAAACTAAATATGTGAGTTTGGTAATTTGATATCGTGGTTACAATGTGTTTGAAATATTTCTATTTTTGACAACTGCTGGACATGCAGGTTATCGTTTATCGTGGGAGTAGTACTGACTACTATGTGTGTATGTGTGTATGTATGTACGTATGTATGTATATATGTATGTCTGCATGCATGCACGTATGTGTGTATGTATATATGTATGTATGTACGCATGCATGCACGTATGTTTGTGTATGTATATATACATGTATGTGTATTTATGTATATATATGCGCGTGTGTGTGTACTTGTTTGGAATGAACATTATCCTTCTGCCTTGTACTATATTAATGAATTTAAGAATTTTAAGTATAAGAGTCTGACTTAAATTTCCAAACTAGTACAACAGAGTTATAATTACATAAAGGAAAGTACTGGCGAAATGTTATTTTCTTTGAAAATAAGTCTACAATATTCTTTACATTTTTATTAGTAATAGTGCGAATAGATTTCTTTTAGAATATAAAAACAACTAGCTTTTATTGTGTCCCCAAAATGTAATACAAAGTATTATAAAAAATAAAATAAAGCATAGTAATCACTTTTTAAATACATGGTATCCCAAAAGTAGTGTACTCACTTTAAATACAGATAATATAGTTAATAATGTAGTTACAACTGAAATGTTCATATCCCTTTGCAGCCTATAGCCAGGAGTTTATTTATGAAAAACAACATTGGGCATGTGTCCACTATTCACAACTTGACAGTACCACACATTGCATGACCTTTGGCAAGATTTCTTGTGAAATTTCACGGATTGCCATGCGAATGTTGTCTTTGAGGGTGGCAAGTGTCCGTGGTTTATTCCCGTAGACGCTGTCCTTAAGAAAAACGCACAGAAAGAAATCAGGGGCGGTAAGATCCGGCGACTTCGGCGGCCAACTAATGTCTCCATTACGAGACATGACCCGACCTGGAAACATCTCTTGAAGAAATGTCATGGTCAACCGATCGGTAGGACAGGTTGCACCGTATTACTGAAACCAGATCTCGTCATTTTCCACAGCCAATAATGGTCTGAGAAACGTGTTCAACATCTCACGGTAACGTTCACCATTCACAGAGACAGCCATCCCGTCTGCGTTTTCAAAAGAAAATGGGCCGAACACAGGATGCGCCAGTATTCTACACCACACTGTAACACGTTGCTCGTGGAGGGGTCTTTCGTGGATCTTTTCTGGCTGTTCGGTTGCCCAAATGCGGCAGTTTTGTTTATTGACAAAGCCACTAAGGTCAAAATCAGCTTCATCACTCATGAGAAGTTTCGTGTGGAAAGTGGGTTCTTCCGCCAGTTGGAGAAATTCATTTGCAAACTGCAGTCTTTTTAGGCAGGTCGGTAGGCAATTATCTTTGGACGAATAGGAATTTTTAAGAATATGGTGTAAGTCAGCAGTTAAGATTCTGTGTAACAAGGATTTGGATATGCCAAGTTCTTGAGAACGACGACGAAGTGATTTCTGGGGACTGTTTGCAACTGCTGTGAGGGCATTGTCAATATTGGCTGCGTTCCGCGAAGATTTTGGATGTCCACTATCTGGGTCTATAAGCAACATTTACATTGTCTCGGAACTGTTGCACCCATCTTATTATGACGCGTTTTGATGGTGCGGTGCGAACATTAAATTGTCGTTTGTACCCCGCTCGGCTTGAACAAGACTGTCCATACGTGAAGTAAAGTTCAACTATGGACGCACATTCTTTCGGGCACCACCTATTCATGATCAGTTTCCAATATCACGGAAACAATCTTCAACAAACAAAACATTTATAACTAATATGGTATCCAAACTATAGCCTACATATATTTTTACAAATTACGTCAATATATTTGTTCCATTTTAAATTCTCTTCCAAGATTACGCCTAGAAATGGCATTTTTAACCCAAGTGTCTAGACCACGGTCGTAGAGGTACAGGTCTGGACACTCGCCTATCTACCAATGTATTTTGCTTGACCCCTTTGTTGTTTGTCTGCAGTTCACCAAGTTACCGAGAGTGTTGTGCGTCTTTGGCGCTGTATTCAGGGCGGTCGGGCTGTAACTCCGCCCACTTTTTTCCAGTGTTTACATTATAAAGTAAATAAAAATTGCTGGAGCCATGCTTTAGGATTGTGAGCGAAGGAAGTGTTTCATAAATTGATAAAAAAATTGGTTTTAATAAATTGTTAACTTTATAGTGTAAACACTGGGAATAAGTGGGAGGGAAGTGGGCGGAGTTTGAGTCTGACCGCCTTGATTGCAGCGCCAAAGACGCACAACACTCTCGGTAACTTGGTGAACTGCAGCCAAACAACAAGGGGGTCAAGTTTCCAGGCGAGTGTCCAGACCTGTTCTTCTACGGCCGTGGTCCAGACATGTCTCTCTTTGGCCGTGCTTTAGAGACTTTTAATACATTTGTAAAGATGCATTTTTCAAAAGATTGATTATTTAAATAACTTAATGGCCATAATATATTCAGACCAATCGTTTTTTAATAAACTTATAGGTACATCGTCAAAACCTCTACAATAAGTGTCTTTCAGTTTCATTATACAATTAAGTATCTCTTTTTCCATTACAGGATAAGTAACCATTGAATACGGCAGTCTTGTGTGTACCTTCGTCTACTTACACTGAGTAAGGAACATTCTTTAAAAGTTTGGCAGCAATAGTAACAAAATGCTGCGTAATGTAATGTTATGTAATTTGCTACTATTTTTGAATTTAATGCAAGGCGGCCATCCTTGTTTCTAATCAGTATCTTGTTTCGCTCAGCTTTTTATGATTACTTTCAGCATGAATAATATCCCGTACGGCCTTAGATTTATTTTGTTAAGTAATTATTTTCTTATCGTTTAGTTTTGAGTTTGTCCACTTCAAAACTATTTATAAGTAAACTTATACTTTCTATAGCAATGTAAAAAGTAACAGACTTGTCTTGAGTACTAAGTTTATGTAAATTCTTTAAATTATAACTAGACATTCATCTACCTATGGTGACCTAATCTTTGAACGATGCTTTGTTCTTATTTACTATTTTTTTAAACACCTATTTAATTTTAGACAAACACGGTTAATACAATTTTTAAAACATCGTATATAATAATGTCCGAAGGTTATTTTTCTAATATATGATTAAATTAATCAATCTTATTACCAGAATAAGTTCTTATAAATTGATACATCGATTTATAAGTATATGTAGCAGTAACAATTAAAAAAGCTGCCCATAATAATCAGATAAATATTTTTTTTTACCAATTCGACTTTTTATCCATCTTAATATTCGAAAACACATGAACTATAATTGGGACAGTTTGGCATTGAATTAAAATCCATATATTTTAATTGGTGTAGTTTTTTACTAAATTATTTGTAGATTTTAAGTGTATTTTTATATCATCGTAAATATGACCTTAGAGTTTGTCCTGCAGACTGAATTTAGTACTGCTCCTAGCTTATAAAAAAATACAGAAATTAGACAAGAAGGTCGATATATATATATATATATATATATATATATATATATATAATTATCTTTAACAACTTCAATACTGTTGTTACAAAACATATATCTTCAGTAAAATATCCAATAGCATGTCTAACTTTTTAATCAACAATTAAAAAAATAAATACAAACACCTTCACTAGCTGAATCGTTTCAACAAGAGGAGGCAAAGTAACCAATAATGTTAACAAAATTGAGTTATTCTTGGGGGCACCATTGTTTAGTTGAGAAAATAAAAGTTAGGTCCTCAGCCGCATCACACCATTTGGCAGCCAATAGCAGTAGCCAGACAAGTACACAGTAATTTAGAGACCACTCTGCTTTTCCCTAGCTATGCGTGACCTAAGTAAAAATGGAAAACCGAAATAAGAATGGTAGGATCAGGAATCAAACTTGTGTCCTCCAGATCACAAGTCTCGGGATTTGCCCTTATTTCGCTTCTGCATTGTTTTTTACTCTGCGGCCTGATGTCAGACATGCTTGAACTCCAGTGGTCTCGGCGCTGATACCAGATAGCGACAAGTAGGCTTGTTGTCGGACCTTTTTAGGGCCGGCTACCGTAAGCAGAGCAGATTGGCCCGCACGCTCACTTCCTGAAACACGCAACAGGAACAGATGAATGATAGGGGAGGGGGGAGATGGAGAAGGAGGGCGCAACTCCCGCCCCCTCCCGGCGCAGTCACGTCTGACGGGTGAAGGTAACGGTAGGTCCGGATGCTGGTTGTGTGACCTGTACGTCCTACACGCTCTACGCAATGCGTGAGGCGACGACGCCCTTCACCCGCGCTTTGGCTTGCACTGGGGCGGCCCCGTGCGCAGGGTCGCCAACCATGGCGGGGAGGAGGCGAGCCGCCACAGGCCGTGCAGTAGTGCTGCCAACCCTCCCGCACGCGAGGCGGAAACACAATTATACTACAAGGAGGTTATAAAAAAACCTTGAGGGTAGGGTGGGTTGGGCAAAATTCCAGCTTGAGGCGTGCAAACAGTAATCACAGTGAAGTCAACATAACTATAACCACAGTGAAGTCAAACTGAATAAATAGAGTTCAAAATATTGTACAAGGAAGCACGAAACAAATAATATAATACTTTATACAGTCTAAACGATACATCATGCAAAAATGCGCTGCGGAAGTTGTACATATTTAGCAAGATATGTTATAACAAATGTACAAAATGTGTACCCTTTTACTTCCGCTACCTGCATTGCTTGCTGGCGTTCTGACTTGTGATCGACAAAGTCTGGTCATGTGTCTGAGCAAACCTTCGTTACTCCCGCTTGTGACTTCTTCTACCCCTTGTTCTATGCAGATGTAGAAAACAGTAGGGGGAGGAGCAAGAGATGAGAGAAAAGTACACATG
>PNEQ01052220.1:49752-73003 GCA_003012365.1 Medauroidea extradentata
GGGGCCCCCCCCCCCCCCCTTCCGTACGAGAATTTTTGCTTATTACCATAGCTACGTGCATATTGTGGCTGTGAGTTGACCAACCACAACTTGGTTCCTCAATACACCTGCAGGAACAGCTAATTGCACTAAGGTTAATTCTACTAAAGGTCGAAGAGAAAATGTGTTTTCTTATGGGAGAGTATGGCACAGTGAAGATTTCTGCCGCTAGTTGTGCTGCAATCGCTAATGCATCTAATAAAATACGAAACCATATTAAAATTATATTTAACTAGGGATGGTAAAGAAAGAAGTAATTAAAATTAATTTTAAGGTAAAAAAACTAATTTTGGCTTTCAATTGATCAACTTCGTGAGACTTAAAATCTAGGAAATTTCTGCGATGAGTTTACACTTCTTAACCGATGCCAACGCTCAAGCGGCAGAAATTTTTCCCTATGCCAAACTTTTAACATTGATATTTCTAACAGGTAGTAGTATTAACCTTAATCGCACTTAGAAACAACTCCAGCAACTCCGCCATATTGGTAACTGAATAAACAAAGTGGACTTGGCATCAGTACAGGCTGCTAATGCTCCATCTGTACTTTTCTCTCATATCTGGTTCTGTGCTCATAACCACTATATGAAGCTCAGTAACACTTTATTTTACTATGCTCAATATTATAGACATATTATTTGCTCGAGGTTATTAAAGCGTGTTGCAGCAGGGCCGATTTCACCAATGTTTCAATTAACTTGGTTTAACTAAGCAAAATTTAATTTTAACTCAATATTAAATTGCGGTTGAGAATTTTTCGTTACACTACGTAAATAATTCAGTCAAAAAAAAACTGACTCGGTTTAGCTAAGCGAAGTTGAATACTTAACTATCTCATAGTAGTTCGTAACGTATCAACAAGGCAGTGACCAAGATTGTGCAACTTAAAAATATATACATACACACACACACACACACCGGCGTAAACAGCATAGGGAACTACTGTGGCCCATAACTAGTTCAGTGTACGCTCGTTTCAGCGCTGTGAGCGAGTGAGAAATGAATGCATTCTTGGAAGTTTTCAATTTTTCATTTGTAAAATGGCGGTTTGTTTGTTATAGCGTGGGGTGGGAGAGGTAATTTTATTTTTTTCATTTCAATGTGATGTAATTTTATATGAAGTCAATTGGACCAGGCAGCAACAGTACGAAACATGTAGATTTTTCGTTAGTTTTGTTTCATATTCTGGCTTTAAATTGCTGAAATGAGTGGGGTGAAGAAATGTTGTGTTCCTAGCTACGACGATAAAATTTCCGTTCGGCACCGTTTCCCCGTGTACGAAGAAGAAGTTTACAATCTTTGGTTAAAAATAATTGGTAATAATAATTTATTTGACTTCCATCCAGAGAAGGTGTACAAATATAAAGTGATATGCGACCGACATTTTAGCGATGTGTGCAAGATACCAGGTTCAAAGAAACGAAGGTAAAATTTGCATCTGGAAGTAAACAAAGATACTTACTGTTAAGGAACACATTCAAGGTTAGAAATTATAAAATGAGAGACAGGTTTATGAATATGCACAGACAGCATTTGATATTTTATACCCTTTTATCTTGTTATACATGATGTCATATATTTTGAATTTGAAAACTGGTACGACAAAAATGTTTTCTGTTCAGAAAGGCAGTTCATTGTTCATCGGGAGGTTAAAACTGGTGGATATAGGATGAGTTTCCAAAAAAGAAATATGGTGGATTGGATAAAAAATTGTTGTTGCAGAGGTCAAGCATTATCTGTGAATATGGTGTTAAGTCCTTGCACCTAATATTAAATATACCCCACAGCGAGTGAACTAATTATATCTCATCTTATTTCTCAAAAAGCGAGTTTATTTATCTTTAGAAGAAATTTGCGCTCTAATTCCGTTCTTTTATTCTTTTTCCAGTTTCTTCGTATGGACATATAACTTCGGACAAAAGTTGAATGTTCGTGGACATTTGTCCTAGGACAGCTTCTAGTTTCGGACAGTGTTGTGACGTCAGAGGGTCATCTGCACTAGTCATGGGATCCGTGTCCTAATAAAACCGCTTCGGCTTGGACAACTGTAGAAAGGAATTTATTATTTCTAATAATGTCATGTAAAACACAAGTTTTGAAAAGCCTCCTAAAATTTTGAAAATTTTTTGGCTTCTGCAGATTATTTTTGTGATTGTAATAGAAATTTATTGACATTGTGTAATCTGTACAATGTCTACTGGAAATAAATATGTCTTATTTTTGTTGTTCTGTACAGTCAAATTTAACTAAGAGCAATCTTCAGTATGTCTTTTTATATTTATTTATCCTGTAAACATATTATCTATTTTTTAAAGAGTGTATAGCGATTACTAATACATTACAGGTAATTTATTGTAGACTTTGTTGTTACCGTAGTCCAATTTTAAGCCTACAACATAATATTTGAGATAGGCAATATTAATGCACACTTTAATCATACGAAATTAGATATGAAAAGTGTGGGATTTAAGTTTCAATGTTTATTTTTAAATATATGATCCGGTAGTGTCTAAACAACTTTAAACAATTACTTGCAAGTACAGCATTATAGTTTTTTTTTTTTTAAGAAATTCATTTACCTAATGCTATGATTCTTCATTTCAGCTTGTTTTTACAATAAGAAAAATTTTGTTAGCCTAAATGTGAGCTGATGTCCTCAGTCACCCATGTAAATCCATGGAAAAAAATTTTGAATGCATACAGATTTACCTTTTTTTTAAAACGATATTTTGTAAGTACAGCTAAACGTTAATCTAAATTAGATGAAAAAACTGGGTTATCTGTTCAGCCTTAAGTAGTAATCCTTGCAATAGCAGTAGAAGTGAATTATGGCACGAACACTTTTCTCCCCCTCCCCTGTTCTTGAGTTATTAGATAAAATAAAACAATTATAACTTATTAAGACATAGATCGGTATGTGTCAATTGTGAATAAATATCCTAAGAGTTGATTAGGAAAACTTTTAGTTGAGTAGCTTCTACATACTAGATTAATACAGCAATGTCAGTATTTTGTGTAATCTGAAAAAGATTAGTAAAACCAGGGTCTCGTAGTTTTAAGACATCTCGTGCTCTAATGACCACAGGTGAATGCATTGGGGAGTCGGGATAGAACATTGTAACTAGTTGAAATTGACTTATCTTGCCTTAAAATTAATACTGGACATTATAATTAATATTTGAAGAGCTTTAGTATTTTATTCTGTCGTATAGCTTCTGAGTGCAATGTCCATCTGTGAAGAGTTTTTACTTGTAACTGTCAACACAGTTGGCAGTTTGTAAATACATCAGATTTAATATGGTTGGCTTATGTATCTGAAATGTTTGTTGAAAATTTATATACATATGGAGGAATGATTTCAGAACCACATAGGATTTTTTTTAAAGCTTTAACTGCTTTTAGAAAAAAAAACAATCGCAGAGTTACTTTAGGTATTTCTCATTACTGTCTTGTGATCTGTAAGAGTCAACAATCAAGAAAAGGTGAGTTGTAATTTGAGTGCCTCATTCAATGGGCTAACTTAACTCTCTCTTTCTCTCCTCTCATTCTCTCTCCTCTCTTTCTTTTCCGCTCTCTTTTTGCGCGCATGTGTGTATGTCTGATGTATATATCATGCATGTATGGATTTCATTTGACTTTTTACTGATAAAGTTTTTTTTCAATGGTATGTTAACATTGAAACGGATTTTTTATGCTAGCATTCAGCTGTTGAAAATGAATCCTAATAAACAAGTACTATAGGTCACTCTTGCATATTAGTACTGTCCACTCTTGACCCGAGCACTTACGTTAGTTACATGTACGGCCGTTTGGCGCTGCTGTGCTAGTGATTGCGGAAATAAAAATGGGGGTCAGTGATGGTCACACCTCTATCACAACTTAGAGCATGGATAACTACAGATAGCTTGGTGCCTTTGTTGTGAAACCTACATCTAGCGATATGCAAAATGTACGAAAACCGCTACAAAATAATTAATGTTGCGATATCCCTTTGTAAAGACCATGAGAAATCAGATTTATTGGCTATTGAATCTTTTACAATTAATACATAACAGTTTTAGTTTATTCAGTCTTTAAATTACTGGAAAACGAAACACGGTCGTAGAAGAACAGGTCTGGACACTCGCCTGGATATTTGACCCCGATGTTGTTTAGCTGTAGTTCACCAAGTTACAGATAATATTGTGTTTTACTGGCGCTGATGTTACGGCGGTCGGACTAAACTCCGCCCACTTCCTCTCCGCTAAGATAAACAATTTATCAAAACGTATTTTTTATCAATAATAATTTATAAAATACTTTCCTCGCTCACAGTTTTAAGAAAAGGCTCCAGCAATCTTTATTTACTTTATAAATTTAACAATGGAAAAAAGTGGAAGACGTTTGCGTCCGACAGCCCGGAAAACAGCGCCAAAAAGTACGACATTCTCGGTAACTTGAACTACAGCCAAACAACAAGGGGGTCAAGCAAAATACATTGATAGATAGGCGAGTGTCCAGACCTGTTCTTCTAAGACCGTGATGTAAACAGAACATGTAGACAAACTCTTATTTTACACAAAAATGAACGAGAATAGATGGATGTTGGAAATATGCGACAGCGAATCATTCTGCATATGCTTCTTTAAATGTGGGTAATATTTAAATACAACATGCCTACCGCTATGCAGTAATAATTATGAAACTTGTTTCGCTCAGTGCCCTTAACAGCTGATTAGATCTAGGAATCACTTCACAACATGTAAATGGATAGGCAGTCAGCTCTCTAGTTGTTAATCACAATCAGTTTGCATTCTATCTCATATATATATTTTGTCTATGACACACACCCACACACCAACACACACACACAAAGTTTCTCGTGTCACTATCTTTGGATATTCTGTGCTAGTCTTTGGATTTCAAAACATAAATAAATACTGAGCCGAGTATGTTGAGTAGGTTGAGATTATAACAGACATAATAAATTTTGTAATAAAATCGTTACGACTGCATTAACCAAATGTTTACTTAATACGTTATTATGTGCAATGCTCATTGAGAGAGTATTGTTTCAAATTTAATATTTTAAAGTTTTCACAACCATACTAAAACAAAGGTTCTTTTTTCAAAGGCTATGACCACGGTTTATGAACAAAGATGTTAGAAGGGTCCAGATCACGACCGTAGAAGAACTGATCTGGACACTCGCCTGGATATTTGACCCCCTTGTTGTTTGGCTGTAGTTCACTAAGTTACCGCGAATATTGTGTTTTATTGGCGCTGATGTTACGGCGGTCGGACTAAACTCCACCCACTTCCTTTCCGCTAAGATAAACAATTTATCGAAATGTATTTTTTTTATCAATTTCTGAAATAATTTCTTCGCTCACAAATTTAAGAAAAGGCTCCAGCAATCTTTATTTACTTTATAAATGTAACAATGGAAAAAAGTGGACGGAGTTGAGTCCGACCACTCGGAAAACAGCGCCAAAAAGTACAACATTCTCGGTAACTTGACGAACTACAGCCAAACAACAAGGGGGTCAAGCAAAATACATTGTTAGATAGGCGAGTGTCCAGACCTGTTCTTCTACGACCGTGGTCCAGATGGAGCATGTCGCCGGGAATTGTAACCAAACAAACGCTTGACGTGGTTGGTATCAATATGGCCAACTAATTAAAAAATTGAGGAAATATTAGTTAGGAAATGTACAAACAGGGCTAAAATATAGAGTTTTCAACCTAAAACATCAATTAAAGAGCATAATACATTCATTTACCATAAAAATACCAGTTTGATGTGTACTTTTGAGGTTAAAGCAGTATGGCGGCTGGCAAATTTGGTTGCTACCTCTCCCCCCTCTTGACTTCACTCCCCTCGCCAACAATTCTGACTTTATGCTACCCCCGTTTCTATGAAGACACTGAGGAATAAATGTGACTCCTTTTTGTCGCCGAGCGCTAATAGTAATTTAGTAGAAGATTTGTCTCGGTTTGTATTTGGCTTAGCTTAAAATGTGAAGTTGTCATCGGAATTGCGTATATTATATAGAAGAAAAGTTGAAATGTAATTTTGTATTGGAACACATATTTTTTTCAACCATAAACTTTAGTTTTTCATCGTTTACGTGTACACACACATTGAAACGATTCTAAAATTTTGTAGTGCAGGAAAGATATTGTTCTAATATGATTACTAAAACAATAGTACATAACATATTTATTTCGGACGACATATATAAACAGTTCCACACATGCTAATGCATTTATGAACACGAAACATATGTCTACTATATCAGTTTACCATATTAACATAATTTTGTATTAATAATTGCGAAAATTGTAAAGCCACCAGATGTAAACAAGACAAATCTTCCACCAAATTACTACTAGCGCTAGGCGACAAAAAGAGGTTCATTTGCTGTTGCTGGAGAGCATACACAGTGTCAAGACCTCTTCCTCTTAGACCGTAGCTACCACAAAGAAACAAAACATTGTAGGGAACAATCTTCTCTGCTAACGGAAACACCATATGTTGCTCAATTTAGTTTTGAACAATATGTATCTACATAGTTTAGAACACTATGTGCTGGTCTATTAGATAAAAGATATGCGTTATCATACTCATCAAAATATTTGAAATTTTCACGAATCCGTCGAGGCCGCTTTTTAAAATGTTCATCCCCAATCTTAAAATATCACTTTAAACATCCGCCCTGCATAAAAATGAGAGACGACGACGACAATTATGTAGGAATCTAGTTCGAATGAACTATTGTTTAACATCACATTATGCAGTTATGAAACATGGCCTTTATACCAGTGGGTAGCGTGGCTGTGTTCCAAGGTGTGCGCTATTAGCAGCGACTATACGCTTTGAGCAGTTGTGTTACTGCATAATTCGTATCTTGCATCTTGTACGCTACTGGCTATGGAGTGTTCCTAACCATACAAGTCAAATGGTTCTTCAGAAAACTCAGTGTTGCGTATAGTCACTGCTGGTCACCGCACACCTTGGAACACTCCACGCTACGCCACTGATTTATACCCATCTAATATAACAGTAGCAGATGTCTTTCTCTCACCTGATCGCTCTTTACATTCGAATCCAACACACGTAACCGTTTTCATTCAAATCTGTTCAATCAATAACATCAATACCATACTAAGCGCTTCCGAAAACCTTACTTGATTTACTCGACATTAATAGTATGCAATTGTAATTCTGTACACGTTTAATGTACTATTACAGAAGAATATTTTGCGCTGTTCTTATCCGGTCTTATAATACAGGTCGATCGGCGAATGAAATATGCCCCGGTTCTCCAGATTTTGCCGCACATACTACTATTTGAGTTCATATGCGGTCGGAAAAAACCGTTGCGTCTAGCGACTGGGTAGATCTGATCACGTGACCAATACTACCTAGCAGATTATACTTACACCGTTTTGTAAACTCCTACTGAGAGTTGTTTCTAGGCCACGGTCGTAGACAATGATATGTCTATGGTCGTAGAAGAACAGGTCTGGACACTCGCCTACCTATCAATGTATTTTGCTTGACCCCCTTGTTATTTGGCTGCAGTTCACAAAGTTACAGAGAGTGTTGTGCTACTTTGGCGTTACAATCAGGGCGGTCAGGCTCAAACTGCACCCACTTTTTTCCGTTGTTTACATTTTAAAGTAAATAAATATTGCTGGAGCCATGCTTTAGGATTGTGAGCGAAGGAAGTATTATATAAATTCATTAAAAATACGTTTTGATAAATTGTTTATCTAAGTGGGAGGGAAGTGGGCGGAGTTTGAGTCCGACCGCCCTGATTGCAGCGCCAAAGACGTACAGCATTATCGGTAACTTGGTGAACTGCAGCCAAACTACAGTGTGGTCTAGTTTCCAGGCGAGTGTCCAGACCTGTTGTTCTACGGCCGTAATTAGGGCCTAATTAAATGTAGTATTCTGCTATATATTGACTTGAGATGGAAACTAAGTCAGTATTCTCCTATAATTGAACAAGCTGTCCGGTATTGGTTTATAATGCAGTTGCTAATTCACTAGAAACCAATACCGGACAGCTTGTATCATTTTTCGAGAACACGAATTGTTTTTCCACCTCAAGTCATAGATGCCAGCACACTTCATTTCAATAATATCATATCTACGCTGCCAACGTAACAAGGTAGAGAAAAAAATACTTTTCTTGACGAATAATCAGATTTCGTTTACCTTGTGTACTCTATGGCCACGACCGAAAATAAATGACTAAAACGTGATACCGTAACACCTTATTTTTTTTCTATGCGTGATACCTTCTTTGTCTATGAAAGTACTAACACTAATTTATTCAATAAATCCACCCCATGCTGCTGGATATTTTTTTTTTTTTTTTACATTTTGTTTTTGCACAAAGCTGTCCGGGATTAGTTGGGAATTATTAACGCCGTCCTTGTTCTGTGGTTCTCATTATGGGCCACCTTATTTTTTCTATGTTCTGGGAGTAACTGAATGAATGCACTTCGTTGACTGTCGTATACAGATTCAAGAATTTTTAGAGGTAAGGTGCAGTCAATTTACCGAATTGTAAATTTAAATGCTCTGAAATTGTCATCTGAAATTATATACACATTTAAGCGCCCTTTGTGTTACAAAACGATTCACAGATAAGTTAATTTAACCTACATTTTTCCAATATAATATAAGATTAAGGTAAAATACACAAAACTTATAACTGAAAACAGTAGTTACAAAAATTATTCAGTGGATTCGCCAGATACTTGCATTTTTTTTTTGCAGTATTTAAAACTTACATTTTAGTTGAGTCGAAATGTCGCTAACACAATAGATTATTTTGACAATCAGTTATAATAAGCTAGAGTAAATTTTGTGAATTTGATTCGTGTTGCTCCATTATAATAGTTAATGCAGTTGAATATTTACAGAAAGTTAAATTGTTTCCTGCAATGCGATAGGAACGTAAAAACAAATGTGTCTATTTTATTTGGATCGCAACATCAGATATCAAAATTACAGCTGTTATACCAAACTAAATGGCTTATGATTGTGAAATTAGTAGGTATGCATCAAATTACAAATATGAAAAAATAAAAATAAAAAAATGTGACGTAGCTATATCCAGTCTAAAAGCTAAAATATTGTAGCGTATTTAATTTAGAAGAAAAATAATTTCTAGTCGTACATTAAATCAGTGTCTGTAGTGTAGGTCGTAACTTGCTCGTGGGAAGTGTATAGGCCTACTATATTTAAGACTAACTTATTATTTAATTTAATTTTAACACGATACAGTAATGGGAGCTCGCTTAATCAACCCATTGCAAGAAACTAGTTTACCAACTGTGTACGTGGTTATATCATTTCACATGAGAAGGGCAGATTGATGTACATTTCAAAATAATAAATTTCAACTGTAGATTAAGCATTAGTCTTCAATCTAGGATCCAGTTTCTATAGTATGTTCGTTATTTTTACGCTTTTCATATTAGTTTTATGCGAGAAATTCAGAGAGAAAAGATATAAAATTTTGTGAGCAGTACACAGCAAAACATTCCTTTCACGCGAATAAAAAGTGTTCTTTCAGGCTGTTTACCGTACAGAATAATAACAACAATATTATCGAGTAGGTAGTGAACCCAAGGGCAGAGAAACACACCTTGAGAAGACGTTCTATTTTGTTGTGAAATGATGCCCCCGTAATGGAGCAGCGATGGAATGCAAGGGTGAGGAAAACGGGAGAACACCGAGAAAACCCGCCGGCTAAAGACAACGTCCACTACGTTTCCTACATGGATCAGCGTGTTGAGAGAGGAGAAGTCTGAACACTAGCTACATAACCGCGGCTCCTTAACTTGCGGTAAATTGGAAACAGAAGGTATATATATATATATAGACAATATCCAAGCTAAATTCTCCTTAAAACGTTTTCTATCAGAATAATTTGTAGTTGCTTGATAATATACATATATTAATTTTTCAACGTAAAGCATATTTTTTTCTTTTAAATTAATTAATACTACTATACTAAAGGCAACAAAAGATAATAGTTTTGCCATTTCTGCATTAGGCCGTCTACTTTAAATAAAAATTTATTTTGCGCCAAAGCTACTTTATAATGGTTCATGTACATAAATTGTATTTTCTACAAAAATAAGTATGGCAAAGTAAGTGCTTGTATAGCGTAAGTAGTTTTAGTAGGACGGTAGTTCAGTTATGACGGTGTGTTGTCGGTCCATGCAGTGTACTTGTGCCGACAGTTATACTACCCGCCTTTATGTGCAGAATGCCAAGAGTGCTGAAGAGCTGCCTGAGGAAAAAAGTTGCCGGTGGCGCTAAATGTGGGTAAGTTATACAACTCAGCACAACTCATCCCACGTCAATTCTAGGAGCAGTGAAAAATGATTTTTGCACGCGATTTTATGTTAGGTCAGTTTCATTACGTCACCCGACTTAGATAAATTCTACTACATATTAGGAAGTTAAGTTATATTAGTTCCACAAAACACAGTTCCCTCAGATGGGGTCAGTAAGTGGTCTTGGTGCTCGTGAAAAATTTTTTGTTCTTCGGCAAGGTTCGGTTTTGCACTCGAAGTTCTCGCCATAATCGCCAACATAAATTTGACCAGTTATAGATATCACAGTGCAACTAGTGGTGAGGATTTTCGTTTGCCAGACTCGTCCATAAGGAATCCTGTTAACTAATCTTATCCAGCTTAAGAGGAGTCCTCGACTGGCGCATGGACGGAATTGCAGTGCGTCACGCGTATTCTTTTTTACGAGGAATCGCTTAACTTAATCGTTATATGTTTATCTACGAAAAGAACACATACTTGAAACTATGCTTCTATATTTTCGAAAATTCTGCACATTTGTTAGAAACATGATTTTCATGCCTCTTAAAATGGCTAAAAACGGGACTTTTTTAGATTGCTGTAACTCCAAAAATATTACCTGAATTTGTAAAGTGCAAAACGTTGGTCTTTACTTCATAGTATTGTTGTGGTCACCGTTAAGAGTTCCGTGGAAAAAAGACTACAACGAAAACCTTGCACGCCAGTTTGGCGCTCTGTGAATAGAGGCGATATGCTTATCGTCAATCGTGGGACACTGGCTCTTATCGCTACACTGTTCCCACGCGTCAAAGGTGGAAATTCGACTTCGGCGAAGACATGTGAAGAACAATCTCTGACGTCGAAATATCGTAAATTTTATTGCGCCGCAAGAGATCACGCTTAACATATGCAACATTCTGGGTAAATGTTTGCTCACAAAGTTGACTAATACAATTATCAAGGATTGTTGTTTTGTAGTGCTTCTATATCGACTTTCAATAAGTGTAGACCTGTATTGAAGAATTCAGCGCTTATTTATCTGCCACGCCCTCTTAATTATTTTTTTTAACAATAGAACTGTACATTCTCTCTTGTGCCTTGATATGTTTCAATGCTCGGTGTAATTGTTAACTATAAAGGAAAAATTGCATTCGTATAGAAACTATTTGTTGATAATTCAGTTCTGTTTTTAAGAAGAGGAGCATTTTTAATGCTAATGAGATATCTCTTGTATGTCTAACCAGACTGTAGATATTTACGTCGCAAATGTAAAAACGTAAGTACAAGGGATTAAAGGTTTACATAATACGAGCAAAAAATTATTTTTATATTCACATTTTATATTTGTATTTATTTAAGTAATTGAATTTTCAATTTCGCGTTCATTTTGTAACTCGTATGAAATTATATTTATTAATAATTCACTTCGCATCGTCCAACAAGTTATGTTACTTGTGCGGTACTTTATATGTAATTATTCAGTGCTAATATGTTGTCATTACGTGTGGTTTTCGTCGTTTAGGAACTAGACAATACTGTTTCAAATTTGCTGTCCTCGGCACAGTCAAGTTGGATTGGGTTGGGAGGCTTAGATAATTTAGAAAAATGAATTTAATTAAATTACTTAATGCATTACTATCCCAATAAAACATTCTGTGTTAAGCATACATCCCTTGCGATTCACGCTCTTTAGATCAATATTTACAGCTGATCTCCGAAAAAGTCTCAATTACTACCATAATGTACAGTTAAAGTCTCCCTCTCTTTCAAATCAGTTCTCCGATCTCATATCTTTCCAGAACTATCTCGCAATGTACTGCTACAGTTCAACCTATTCGTCTGAAATCACACTCACTCACACCACTCCAACAGTCCTACCGTCGTCCACACTTTCCACACAGTCTGCTTGATCCGCCAGTCTCGCCTCGTCCCTCGCTGCCAAGTCCGTCGCTGCTCGCAGTGGGCCGGTATTTATAGTGGCCTGCGACGCCACCTAGAACATTATCATGGCTTGCTACCGCGACTAGTGGTAGCGAGCAGGGAGTGGGAGGTGGCATGGTTTATCAGGCCGCTCAGCCCCATGTCACCGAGAGAGCACTGTCTCGTTAACAATGCATATAAAAAGGACTAAGATCTTAGCATATTTACTCTGATTTATATTCTTAGATCTATTATCCAAATTCGTATATAAAGTTCTGCAAGGTGAATTTTCTTTGTGGTAGGTGTGATTACTGTAGAACAGCAAACGTATGTAAACAGAAATAGTGCATTAACAGTTTCACGAAAGACTAGTAACTAAAAATATAGTTCACCCAATAAATTTAATAGAGTCCTTACAGGTCACTCATAAAATATATTGTAACATGAAAAAAAATTTCGGTAAGGAATATTTGACATGAATAAATACCTCATTAAAGCAAGGAAAAAAATTAATTTAATTAATTTCACTATCTTCTCAACATTTAGTAAAACAGATAGGCGAAACTTATTAGCTATTTATTTACGTTACCACGCCGCTTTGCATAAAATGTTTACGGTACAAACAATTTTATTTAAGCAAAAATCAATCCCTAAATTGAATAATTACTTATTACTACAAGCACGATTTTGAGTTTTGCTAGAGTTTTCAGTTAACACCATCAGTAACACGTCTCGGACTACAACAATGCTGGAAGGTTGTGAGTGTCGTATCTCTCATGTTCCAGTGAACCTAGACGAAAGAAGAAGGTTCGATTCAGTAAGCACCTCGAAGAGAAGAGGGATCCAACGATCCGCAACAGCTGCGTACGGACACGGCGACTAACGCAGGCAGTCAAAAAAGAACTCAATCTATTCTTCGCCCTTCAGATGGCTGTAGCAGCGAAGTCTGCCGGAAACTGCTAGTAAGTCTGACTCTGCTCTGTTTGTGCGTTTAATACCTTTCATTTCTTTGTTCCAGGTTTCATGGACAATATCGATACATGTTTATGGAGAATCCTTGTTTTCAGCGAAAATATTTTTCACCGTCTTTTTCAATGCCTTAAATGGCGCCGCCTACCACGTGCTTGAAATGCGTTGCAGTATGTTCGTAAAATAAGTTATTTTACGAAACTATTTCGTATGTGCCCGTTGTGCCAATGTACGAAAAGAAAATACACTTCAAACGAGGCCGGGAAGGTAGTTTCAAAGCATCACAAAAATTACAAAAAACATTTCGGAGCTTCTCGAAATTGTAAAATGAAAAAAAATCTATATCACGGGATTCGTGTGAAAATTCTCTAGAAACATGCAACGCACTTTTCTTAAAACTTTCCGCCATAAAAAGATGGGGTCGCCACTGAAAGTGTATGTCAGGCCGCTTCAGTGTCTTGCGGTAGAGGTGATACAGCACCAGATGAGCCAGTCAACATCGCCATTGGTGCCGTGCCTTATTCACACAAACACGCGGCTAGTAGGCGGGCGCCTTAAGCAGACATGCGTAGTTATACTTAATGGCTATTATCGGCGTGTATTTCTGCACTTACGTAGTTGGTTTGATTGCGCCACTCAGAATAAGGTAACTGCTACACCACACGTCTGTGACTTGTGGGTAGAACCGCAAGACGCCTGAGTTAAGAACATCTACAGTCCAGCTGCAGATCTGCACAAAAGGACTGAAACAAAATGGTCCAAAAATCTTTTCGCGAGAATCAGAAGTCAGATATCCCTATGCATGAGCTATACGAAACCTTCGTTATTTACTTAGTACTCGAATATCAGACTCAAAATTTAATCATGTATGTGTGATATGAGCGTATACGTTACGTAGGGTACGGCTTAGCGTCATATTAATCATAGCCTTCTTTAAATGTATGTCAAAGAAATAATGTTCATTGACTTCTTTTATGCCCAATTGTATTAATCTCTATACGCAAAAGAGAACCCTGACTGACTCACTGACATATGAAACTGCGCCCCAAACCACTGGACCTAGATTCCTGAAACTCTTTGTGTGGATTCCCCTCAGGTCGTAGGCGAGCACTTAGACGGGATTTTTCGAAATTCGATCTCAAAGGGGGTGAATTGGGTGAAATGTATTTCCGAAGAAACGTCGATAGAACTCGAACCCCACGCCATCTCATTGTGATTTTTACTTTAATATGACCCATAAAACGCAAATAAACCTATTTCAAGACATTTCGAAATTCAACCTTTAAGGGGGTGATAAGACCTTAAATGTGTTTCCGATGAATTATCGATATCTATCGAATCCTTCGGGTTAGAGAGTTGGTTTTCACTTCAAAATATTCCATACGTAAAACCCAAAAATATGTTTTAGGATTTTTTTTTTTTAATTTGACCCCCAAGCAGTAAAAAGTGGCAAATTATGTTTTTTTATGAATCGTCTATGTAACTTAAACACAATCGACTATCGTCGAGAATTTTACTTCAATTGGTTACGTATAAAATATATATGAGACGACTCCAAGATGATTCGAAATTCTTTAATTAAGGGGGTGAAAAAAGTGAAATATGTTTTCGATTATTCTTCCGTATCTATGGAACCAATCGAGAAATTGGAGTGCTCTTTGCTTTAGATTGATCATTATGTAAATAAAAATAATATTATTTAAAATTTTTTTTCCGAATTCGGCCCAAATATGCAAAAAGAAAAGGGTAAAATCTGTTTTCAACTCACAATCGATACATATCGACAACATTGATAATTTATATAGCGACTTGATTTTTGTTTAAGTTTGATGTTTACTCAAATACCTGTAACGTTTTCATGAATTTTCGAAATTCTCCACTTAAGAAGGTGAAAAGTATAGAAAAGTGTTTTAAAATAATCGTCGATATATATTGAACCCAGCGTACAATTTTTTTTCAACGTTCAAGAGACACCAGTAAAGAAGTGTAAAATATGATTCAATAGTTTTTCGAGTTTCAATCTCTTTTGAGGTTAAATACCTGGTATGTGTGTTAGATGAATCTTCTATGTATGTATGCCGAACCCATTCAGATATTCAGTTTATTTTTGTTTCAGGATGATGATTAGGTAAATGGCCACAAAGAGGTTTTAAGAATTTTCAAAATTCTAACTCAAAGATAGTACTGTACAGGGGAGATATGTGATTTTTAATGAATGATCGATTTTGCTATGACTGAATGAGCTATCGTCATGAATTTATCTTCACTTGGATACTTAAACAAATGTTTTAGGTGTGAAATTAGGATTTTTCGAAATTCGACACCTAAAGGGGTGAAAAGGCATATATTTCATGATGTGAGTATGGAGTAACGCCTGAATGAAGGGGAGGGGGAAACGGGAGATCCCCGAGAAAACCCGCCGACCAACGGCATCGTCCGGCACGATTCTCACATGCGAAAATCCTGGACCGACCCCGCCGGGAATCGAACCCGGATCGTCTTGGTGGGAGGCGAATGGTCTGGCCATTCGGCCACCGCAGCCCCGTTGAAACGGCGAGCATATTTAATAAGTTATATTATTTACTACGTCATAAATACTGGTTATATGTTACGGGTTTATAACTCTGTCGCAAGGTAATGCATTTTACCAGAGAACACTCCGAAAAAGTTTAAAATGAGTGTTTGCAACTAACCAAACTATGTTCAAAACCTGTAATTCTAAGATGCCTTGTGGTGCCTCAAGTGTGATAAAATAGTTTTGTATACAGCTTCTTCAAACTGACCCGAAATGAAAATAAGTTCACCGAGAAATCAGAGAAGGCAGCTGCGAAGAGGATGGAGATCTTCATTGAGAGAAGAAGGCGCATACCGAAAGAATACTCTCTACGTGTCGCCAAGATGGCGACTACGAAGAGAACGTTCAAGCTACTTCTGCTTGCAAGAATAAAAGGCTTACTTTACATAGAGTGGTTGCAGAAGAAGCTCAAATTATAAGTAAGTAAAGCTATGTTTATGTTAATTGTGCAATGATCAGCTACACTATCAATCATATGTGTGAATACATTTTCATTCGGGATGTTGGGATTGATTGGAGGAGATGTGCTAATTTTAAAGTAGTGTTAGCTCTCTCTCTCTCTCTCTCTCTCTCTCTCTCTCTCTCTCGTGTATATATATATATATATATATATATATATATATAAAGTGTTAGATAAAATGTTTACGAGACGTGAAACGAAAGTTACGTTTATTCTTCTATGGAATGTGACTACAATATATGATCCTAAAAGACAACATGTATGATGCAAACGGGTGTAAGCATTGTGTATTTCGCAATGACATACTTCACAAGTTTCGTATTTTTTATTTTTATTTTTTTTATTTAGCTACCGGGAGTTGCAAGAATTGGAGAAGTTCATGCAAAGACACTATGAATTTTACGCGGAAGGTGAAAAGTGGTGAACGGTTAAAAATAGGCTTCTGATATTTATTGCTTGGCATTCGTGCGACACATTAAATATAATTCTATGCTGGTACTGCTACTGCAAAAAATATTTCTGGCCGTTAATTTTTAGGTTTTGCCCTGTCATTGTTACTTATTTGTTTTAGGTTATGCCTAATGGTATTTACGATTATTTGAGTTGCGGTGTATTTTAAAACAACTGTTACATATTTCGTTGTTCTTTAGCAGCATGGTCAAGGGATACAGAAGTAAATATAAACTTCAAGCGCGCATGTTAGCTGTAGAGTTGAATTTATTGCGTACGTGGATAAAAATCCAAACAAAAAATCATGTTGTTATCTACCTAAGGAATTGGATATCCCTGTTTAAACATTGGATACAATTTTACAGAAGAGACATGATTTTCTCGCGGAAATGTTAAGTCCGTCCAAATAAAAATATTGCGACTAGCAAAACGTGGAAATGTTGGAGATCATATGTTTACGTGGTTTAAGCTAGTGAGTGCAACTATCATATCTATTAATGGACGCAATTTTGTACGTTTTAGTAGGAAATAGCTATAGTATGTATCTTTTAACTTTATTACATAATTTGTACGGGAAACATGATATCTTCTTCTATTTGTTTATGTAAATTTAAATCAAACCTTTGGTGTACGAGTCTTATAAAATATTAAAACATTACTTTCTGTATGAAACTGAAAAACCATTTATATGCATAGGCCTACACAGAATGTTCACAAAACACCAACAAATTCAGGCTGGTGGTTCCTTGTGAAAAATAAACCAGAAAATATATGATACATTTTGTACGTAACCGCAATATTTGGAGAGAAATTCACCTTCGAAAATCAAATTTTAAAACTTTTATTTCCCGACAAACCGAACACTAATCGACGTAAACTGAAGAAACTCAAGATATTTCTTCATGACAATACGGCCGACAAACCAACAGTAAACGTCAGTTGATACATTCAACCCTTTCTAAAATAAAAGGGGTGACCATCCTTGAATTGCTGACAACTATTTAATGCAAGGATAATCCAACATTTTTTTTTTAAGTGAATTATTGGGAAATGTAACCATAGTAATAAAAAAGTTCCTTTTGTAGCGATTGTCTAGGACTCGTCGTTTTAGTGTAAAATGCACAAGAAGTTTTGGCGTGGTGACACAGAGCCTAATGCTATCTTAGTCGTCTGTGGCGTAGTGGGTAGGCAAAACTGCGTACACGAGTGTCTGGTTTATTCCGCAGCACTTCACAGAAGATGATGGAGATTCACTATAAATATCACGTACCGTAGTATAAAAAGTTCACATAACCGTAACCAACACTTTGTTCCTGGCTGAATTTGTGTTATATTTTAATAAAAAATAAATTATAAGTATGCAAGTGGAACAATGTTAAAATTTTATTATGTTCGTTAAACTGCTCACTAAAGCTCCAACGTTACACAAAGCATTTGCATGTCCATGCCAGTACAAATGGTAGTCTACAATAATATATATATATATATATATATATATATATATATATATATATATATATATATATATATGTTGGGGTAATCTCTTCTCGGATATGTATTATAATTTAGGTTAAAACGTGTTGTTTGTTAACATGTGCCGTTAACTCTTACAGTATTAAACACATACACAATTAAAATAAATTGGTTTAAAGTAGAGTTTTAGCCTCAAATGTCATTTAATAGCTAACGAGTGCTCATATTAAACAAAAATGTTTTACTGCAATAAACCGTTAACGGTGTGTAAAGTAACACAGAGCTGCACTGCTTGTGTGACACTGATGTGACATTGTTTGTGTGGTAACTGACATTTAGGAAGTCTGCATTAAAGACCAGACAGACACAACGCTAGGGTTGAGGAATAAAGAAGGTTATAAGGAATTGCTGTCGATGTATCACTACTGGTATGAAATCGCGTAACTGATATGAGATTGTATAATGTTAGGAGTGTTTTGGAATCTGACATTTGCCTACAAGTTTACAGCAGGCTGTTACAGTACCGATAAATTCAAACCGCCCACTCCTTTTGAAGTGGAAGAACTTAAAATTCCAAACACTTTCTTCTCTCTATGCAAGTTGCACAACTTTCAACACAATTTTCTGGCAGAGAAAAACACGCCTAGCAATGTCACAGTCGCGAGTACTTTACGTGACTCATCTATTCCTGACGTTAATTTTAAACAAAAATTGCATAACTTATGACAAAAAGTAAACCATAGGCCTATCCTTCATAACATGCCCGCATACATTTGAGTCACAGACTAGTTGTGGTTCGTAGATTTTTTTTATCTTAAACGTAAGTAAGACTTAAATAATAAAAATTACGACAGTTAGAATTTTCTTTGACGAATTGTTTTGGAAATTAAGTTTTTAATTTCCTACATCCTCAGTAATGTTAATTTTTCTTCTCAAGGAAGTATTAGTATTGGTATCGGCAATAACGAACAGTGCCTGAAAACAATATCGGCTCCCTTACACTTCTCAGTAGTGCCAGAATTACATAAACTGTTTTAATGTCTAACTTCGTGCATTGTACCGATTAGATATGAGATATTTAATTCATTTGCACGTTTATTTATATTTATTTTTCAAAACACGCCCACAAATTCAGTCAGGAACGAAGTGATGGTTACGGGTATGTGAGCTATTTAAACTACGGTACGTAATATTTACAGAGAATCTCCACCATCATCTGTGCGGCACTTTGGAATAAACCAGACACTCGTGTAGGCAGTGTTGCCTACACACTAGACTCTGTGTCACCACACCAAAACTTCACTTGCTTTTTGCACGAAAACTATGAGCCCTAGACAGTCGCTACAAGAGGGCCTTTTTTGTTAGTAAGGTAACATTACCCAATAATTCACTTTTAAATGTTCGATTATACTTACACTAAGAAAGTTGTCAGCAATTTAAGGACGATCACCCCTTTTGTTTTCGTGAGGGTTGAATGTATCACTCGGCGTTTACTGTTGGTTTGTCGGCCATATTGCCATGAAGTAATATCTTGAGTTTTGTCAGTTTACGTCGTTCAGTGTTCGGTTTGTCGGGAAATCAAAGTTTAAAAATTTGATTTTCAAAGGCGAATTACTCCCTAAATATTACGGTTGCGTACAAAACGTTTTATATATTTTCTGCTTTATTTTTCACAAGGAATCACCTGCCCGAGTTAGTCAGTGATTATTGTGAACATCCTGTATATAGTCAGACCATTTGTCTCCCATCAAGGCGATCTGGGTTCGATACCCGGCGACGTCGCTCCCCGGATTTTCGCATGTGGGAATCGTACCAGACGATGTCGTTGGTCGGCAGGTTTTCTCTGGGATTTCCTGTTTTTCCCGCCCCTTCTTTCCGGCACTGCTCCATACTCACCTCATGTCACCCCTCACTAGTGCCGAAGACCTCAGTGTTAAGCGCTGACCAAAATCTTTCACGTTCACTCAAAGCCAAACTGCTGGACACACAAACGTGACAATTTTAATGCGGATTCTCAGGACGTAGGCATAGTAAGGATTTTTTTTTAATTCGACCACTAATCAGATGAAAAGTAATGAAAAGTGTTTTCGAAGAAGCACCGATATAGTTCAAACCCGACGGGCTTTTCCGAAATCCTACCCATGACAGTTAAAATAAATTATAATGAAATGTGCGTTTGATTAACTGTCGCTTGTCCAATTTTTCTCAAATTCGTGTTTTTGTTTTAATGGAATTCCTTACAATGCTATAAAATAAAAACACAAATTTCGGAAAAAAATTGGAGAAGAGACAATTGTGAATTGGGCCACTCAGTGGTTTAGAAACTACACCGATTATAACATCATAACTGTTTTATTAGTAGTAGGGACAATATAGAACAGGAGATCCCCAAGAAAACCCGCCGACCAGCGGCATCGTCCGGTACGAATCCCACATGCGAAAATCCCTTGACCGACTCCGCCGGGAATTGAGCCCGAATCTTCTTGGTGGGTAGCAAGTGCTTTAACCACTGAGCCAACCGCTGCCCACAAGCGTGCGTGCAATCCCACTGTGCTATTTTTTAGAACAATTTTTGCAATTGGGTGGAGGGGGGTTACATACTAAAGAAGTATTTTGAATTTATGCAATTACCGCAAATGGTATCTCACAGAAAAAAAAAAAAAGGATACACACAAACAGACAGACAAGTAAACAAACGAAAGTACTTAGTTTGCACCTGGAAAACTTACGTATAGGCTGTTAACGTTAAACTGAGCACAGCTTAAATTTTTCTTTCAGCCGTTTAGCAGTCATATTTAATATATTTAGCACGAAAACTTCCATGAAACTAAAAACCAGTGTGAACGTTTCACGACTGTCAAAACTTAACATCTTGGCCACAATAAAATACAGTTTGTGGATATAATAAGTGTTAGGGTAGGGAGTGCATAGTTTATAGTGAACAGACTATAAACATAAACAGTTCCACAAAGAATTCAGTCAGTGAGTTACAAGAAAGTAAATGAACACAAACGAGCACGCAGGCACCAAAAACCAACCAAAGAAAAAACTCAGATTATTCCACTAAAGGAATTCTGTTAGTACAAGTTCGAAACAACAGAGACCGTTGTGTTCGTCTGTATTTTTGTTGTTTTACTGTCCGCAGTTACTGTATTATTTATATTTATTCGCTTTCCTCAAAGTGACCGTGTTTTTGCTATGTCGTCTACATCCCGCTTTTCTGTTGTTCGTATTGTTTTGTATGTTTGTTGTTATAATTATTTTTGTCTGTTGTTTCGAACTTACTGAAGAAATTCCTTTTGTGGAATAGTGTGAGTTATTTTTCTCTTGGTTTGTTTTTTAATGCCTGGTTTTTCGTTTGTGCTCATTTATTTCCTTGCAACTCACTGACCGAATTCCTTGTGGAATTATAATTACTTATGTTTGCCATTTTCAAAAAAAAATCCTTTTGTTTGTTTACTTGTCTGTTTGTTTGTGTGTATTCTCTGGTTTTCTGTGACACACCAATTGCTCCAATGGCGTATTTCCAAAATAGGCTGTTTGTTTAGTTTGTAACCTCAATGTGGAGCGCAGAGGCACTCTATACGTACAGCGGCTCGTGGCTTGTGTTTTAAGGGTCATGTTTACCGGCACATAACATGAGTATGTTCCGTAATAAGAGAGCCGCGCCCAGCCCTAACAACCAGGCTGTGACGCCGTCTTGCGGAGACTACCGCAGTATACAGTGCGTGAGCACTCCGCCCAACTGAACTAATTCACACTAAAGGAGACCTCCGTACCTGCGCTGGAAAGTGTTGGAGCGAGTTTGCTAGTTAACGGTTTGACGCAGTTAACAATTCAAGTAGTAAGAAGTAGAACTAAAAAGTAAGCAGCATAGTCACGAAAATTGAGCATACATCACAACAACAAGGTCACTGCCTAAGTTCAGACAACAGGGAGACACTTTGAATATTGTATTTTTTGCTGTATTTATCATACCGAAGGCTATGGTTAGTTAGTAAAATAAGTAAATAATCTATGTATGACGTGTAAACGAGGTTCCGCTGGTATTTACAGTTTAAAAAGTAGATTACAAGGCAAATTACAGTTATTTTCATTAGAAAATACACCGTTTGATATGCATTTTGTAGGAAAACTAGATGGCGGTTTTTGAGTGAAATACGAATGGCATCATGGGACAGCTGATTTTTTTTTGTGATTGGTTAAACTCAACGATTACCACTTTACGTCCTATAGCTTAAGTCTTAATATTTAAACGTTTAATTGTGTTGACACCTTTAACCTATTATTTTACGTACGTTAATTTTCAAAAACAGAATACACTTCAAACTATATCACTATAGGTTTAAAAACTCAGGACGATTATTAAAGAGCATTATACTTGGGCGCATAAAAATGACCTTAAAATGTTTTTTGTCAGTATTGCCATATCTGTATTAACACCAGCATGATTCGTAAAGCAAAGGAGATGGAAACCAGTGTTGGACTTTACATCATTCATCCTACAAAGAAAAGAAAATAATTGTAATGACATGCATGCCAATTGAGTGGAGTGTGCGTAGAGGTGATGTAGCTTTACCAACGACGGTCAGCGGCCCTCTTTACGCTCCATCGATTATGTTCCTGATACACACACACAACCACATCTATCTATGGAGCCACCTTAAGCCATTAGAAGGGCGTTGGCTCAGAATGAAAACGTATTCTGTAAAAACGGGTTTTACTGTTTACAAGGAAAAGCTCATATCCCAATTATTTATCAGTAGTAACCAATGGAGTGTTCCCGGACAAGCGGTAAATTGCGATAACTACAGACCTTTGAAAACCGTACAATTTTAGCAGCGATTTACTTGTGTTATCTCGCAGACAGTATAAAAAATTACTTATGTTTGACTTTCAAAAACCCTGACATATTAACCAATTTCATTGTTGTACTTATTGTTGGGAACAATGAAATTCCGCGAAAGATTTTCAGGCAAATATATATATATATATATATATATATATATATATATATATATATATATATATATATATATATA
>PNEQ01052221.1:0-72876 GCA_003012365.1 Medauroidea extradentata
ATAGAAATATTATAAAAAATTTTCAGAGGAACTTTTAAATGAACGAGTTAAAAAAGTTCACGTTCAGAAAATAAAGGAACTTCGTTCCCGACAAGTTCCAATAATTTAAGTTGGAACTAGTTCCGAGTAAAAGTTCCTAAAATTGGAACGAATTCCAAGGAACTCGTTCCTATGAACTCGTTCATGCAAAACACTGCATGTCTGGTGTGAGTCACTAGCCCACACATGCACTTGCGTCCACACACATGCAATCAGCTTGACCATAAATAACAGCAGTGGATACACTTGTATACGTTGGTGGAAAGAAAATATGAAACAGCATTGTTTGGGTTTAAAGTTGTTCTGTGAATGTGTTATCCAAGTTTATTAACAATGATCAACATCTTGATGTTGCTAATTATTTACTGTTGGTGAACAAATTGAAACTGAGTATCAAAATCCCTCTCCATGCACATTGGTGAAGTGTGTAAATAACTCGTGCAGATAGTAGAATTATTATACAAGCAGATTAATTAGATTATTTTCACACGGCCGGCCGTGCTAGAGAAGTGAAAGAACTGCAAAACAAAGGGAGTAGTGTTATCATCACGGCCCATCTGCTCAGCGAGTGTCAGGTGCTGTGACTAGGTAGTGGTCACGGCCGTAGAAGAAGACAGGGTGGCAACAGGGCGGGAAAACCGGGAATAGTCAGGGAATTTTAGTGGCCTAAAAAAGTCAGGGAATAGTCAGGGAAAATTCCCAGCCCCATCTCCTTTTTCGGAAATCGAAAAGTAATAGTTAAAATCAGTTAAAATGAGGCCTGCATCAATGGAGTAGCGCGGACTGGCAAGCGTGAAGACGTGTCTGGTGCCTTTCATCGGACATCGCGGTACCATAATCCCGGGGAAGAAAGCCATAAGTAGCTGGGCACTCTGCGTCACATATGCCACTTTTATCCGTAATCTGTTCAGTTGTTTGCTGCTCGACGCTTCGTGCTGATGCAGAAGGCTGATAACGTGTCGCCTTCGGCTCTTTTTTACGTGCACGTTGCTCGTCTCTCTCTTAGCCCCCCCCCCTCCCCCACCAAGATGCTTCCTTCTGATGCGGAACTAACATGTAGGCGTTTTTTTTACGTTCGCTAATCTCCGTTAGTGTGAAAAGCAACCGGCTTGTAAAATGATACAGCTATCTTTTGTAACATGAGAAAACAAACACTTGCATCCTGCCATGCTGTTTTCTTTCTTTCTTTTGTTTTCATTAATTTTAATTTGTAACACACAGTCGCCTATTGGAAAGAAGGGATGGTAGAAAGGGTGGGCGGAATTCTATTTTTAGAGCAATGGTGTGTGCCTGCTTGTGAATAAGAAGGGTGAGGTGTCAAGAGGGAAGAACTTATGGCTGGAGATAGAAGAGCAACCCCTCTGAGAAGGAGGGGATGGGAGCTAGGAGGTTGTAGAGTTACAAAAAACTGATTAAAGTACTGCCTTACATGCTTATGGCAAGCACACTTCACAGGATCTCTCAGTGAGTACCTCTACAATACTCATAAAATTACATTTTTCCAAGGAATTTTTTTTTGTGTAATCTTGTATAGTACTGGGCTTTTTGGTTGTAGGTAGTATGTAATCATGAAATATGTTTATTATCGGATGAGAATTTTCTCCACATATAATTTAATTGTGTACTACATGAAATTGAAAATTTAATTTCCTAATGTAACAATTGTATTACTCTGAATTTTTGACATCAATTTAAATGAATTACTTTAGTTGTAATTTTGATTTAATTATTTTATTTCAACATGCAAAGTATATTGTTTATATTGTGTAAACTATGTAATGAATGTGTGTTTCCTGAGGTAAGAAGTTTTTACACAAATATTTTATTCATGTAGTAGGCCTTTTAATTTGTCGATTGTGAGAAGCCATAAGTTAGGTATTACTGTAAATTTCTTACCATCAAAATGTAAGAGTTGTAACTTTCAGTTTTAATTTTTATATTATTATAGGCATAGCTACTTAAAAAACTTGCAAAAATAGAGCACACAAAATATGTTGTTGGTGTGTTTACTATGCAATCAGTGTTTTCTGAGGCATGTATTTTTCATGCAAATATTACAAGTCGTAGAAGTATTTTAGACATACATAATTGCAGCAAATGGTTTGTCACACAAAACCGGATAATACATGCAGACAAGCAAAAGGATGCTTTCGGTTGTTTACTTTTCTGTTTGTCTGCATGTATTGTCTGGTTTTCTTTGACTCACAGTTTGCTCCTATAGTGTATATCCATAATATTTATTTGATTTTCAACTTGCCCCATTGCAAGAATGGTTTAGAAACAACACAAATGTTATATTAGTAGTACATTAAAACTTGTACTATGTGCAAAGTGCATTGAATTGGACAAAGAAAAAATTATTTCTTTTATAAAGCATAAAAAATTGGGTTAAAAAAAATTTATTAGGTCAGGGAAAATTTTTAATTTGGGTGGGAAAAGTCAGGGAATTATATTCCCAACAGTTTGTAGCCACCCTGGAAGAGGTCTGGACACTCGCCTGAAAAATTGAACCCCTTGTTGTTTGGCTGCAGTTCACCAAGTTACCGATAATGCTATACATTTTTGGCGCTGTAATCCGGGCCGTCGGACTCAACTCCGCCCACTACCCTCCTGATAAGATAAACAATTTATTAAAACATATTTTTTTTATTAATTTATGAAATACTTCCTTCACTCACAATTTTAAAGCATGGCTCCAGCAATCTTTATTTTCTTTATAATGTTAACAATGGAAAAAAGTGGGCGGAGTTTGAGCTCGACTGCTCTGTCCGCAGCGCCAAAGACGCAGAACATTCTCGGTAACTTGGCGAACTACAGCCAAACAACAAGGGGGTCAAGCAAAATTCATTGGTAGATACGCAAGTGTCCAGACCTGTACTTCTACGACCGTGGTAGTGGTCAAAAGTGGCACAAGTGACGCAGTGGACACGTCGTGTATGTTGTTTTTGAGCTAACCAGTTTCCAGATAGGTCCTTGCGCACTAAAATTATTGTAGACGTGTGTGTGTGGTCGCTCGCTTCCAAAACTATGTCCTAGGAGGCAAGAAAAGTCTTAAATGTCAACCAATGTATGTGCCTATTGAAACAAATTACTATTTCAATCAAAAACATATTGGTAGTACCTTGTAAATAGTTTCGAAACGCCGACATTGCTGGCACTTAATTTACATTGCCGACAATATTCATGTTTCATTATCATGAATTCATGCTTGATGTTGAGCTACAGAAAGGTCGTATATGCACGTCCATTTATTCAAAAAAGTCTTTCTATTGAAAAATATTACTATTTCAATAAACTTTGTTGCGGTTTGCTTGCAAATAGCTTCCAAAAACTGTCTTTGCGGACACAAGAATTTCAGAGAAGTTTTTGCTTGATTTTGAGCCAAAGAATGGCCATATATCTGCTTCCAGTGTATGTATTTATTTAAAATACTTCACTCTACTGAAAAATATTACATACTATGTATTTCAATAAACTTTGTTGTGGTATTTTTTCAAATAACTTACAAAGACGTCGTTGCTGGCGCATGAATCTATATGGCCTGCGACGTTTTTGCTTAATTTTGAGGCAAAGAAAGGTCATATATCCGCTTCCAGTGTATCAATTTATTCAAAATACTTCACTCTACTGAAAAATATTACTATTTCAATAAACTTTGTTGTGGTATTCTTGCAAATAACTTCCAAAAACTGTCGTTGCGGAAGCAAGAATCTATATTGCCGGCAATGTTTTTTGCTTTATTATGAGCCAAAGAAAGGTCGTATATCTGCTGCCAGTGTATCTACTTATTCAAAATACTCCACTCTAGTGAAAAATATTACTATTTCAATAAACTTTGTTGCGGTATTCTTGCAAATAACTTCTAAAATGGTCGTTACGGGTGCAAGAATCTGTATTGCCGGCGACGTTTTGTTTTGTATTGAAGTAAACAAAGGTTGTAGATTCACTTCATTTGCATACTTTTAAAAATAATGTGTTTGCTTTTGAAAATAAATTTGTATAATTGTATAAAAACACGTAATTTTTGCACTTAAGACGAGCGAACGTCGATTTAATGATAAAAAACTGTAAATGTCGACATTTTAGAGGTCGGGGGATCGTTGAAAATTTTTCAAAATTCTAATAACGACCCCTCAGAAATAACGACCGTATTCCCGGGAGCCGTGTTGGGTCGTTGAATCTGGAGTTGACTGTAGTTATTTATTCTTTTGCAGCATGCAGGAACAATCAGAACCTCGGGAGCTCGTCAAAATGTACTGAACTGGGAGGAAAACATGTTCTGCCACCTGATGGCATCGCATGAACTTTGGTAACCATGTTAGCTACATGACTCCATTCTTTAATAAGTGTGAACTTGAAAAATGCCTTGTAAATATAAAGTTTATAGCTTATAGCACTTATGTTGTAAAAACAATTGTAAAATATTAAAATAATGTAACAACTTTGCTGTCTTGGGCACAGCTAGGTTCAGGGGGGTGGAGGTCTTAGATAAGTACATAAATAAATTTACTTAAGTTTTTAATTTAATTACAATCTCTATAAACACTCTACATTAAGTTCATACGACACTCACGATTCATCCTTTTCAATTAAACACTTATAGATATATGCAGGTAATCTCCCTAAAAGTCTAATTTACTATGTGAAACCCTTTATTTATACTTTTCAAAGGGACAGGGCAAAAAGGTGTAAATAGCAGGAAAGTGTAAATTAAGGGATATCTCAAAAAACCTACACACTTTACCTTATTTACTACCTTTGTGTTCATGTTGCTTAAAAAACTCTCTACAGGTAAAACTGAAGTGATAGTATTCATGCAAGCAATTCATTTATGACATTTTGTCACATAACATTTGGCACAGTGTAAGTTACCAATATCGGAATTGAATATACTGTTACAGGAAGATTTGTGGCAAGTGCACATTCTAAGAAAACATGTTAAAATGTTAGATCTGAGGTTTTACCACAGCATTTTCTGTTAATCCTAATGTTTCTTTTGTATGTGTTAATGGCAAGTAGTACCCTGAAACTATAATTTCATGGCAAAGCTTTTTTGGAAGAAAAGAGTGACAAAAAGAAACTAAAGAGCTTTGAAAAGAAAAAGTGTCCCATACGAAAAGCCGTATTTACATGAGTGCCTATAAAAAATAAATTACTTGTTGGGTGTAAGATAAACGTAGCATGCAGTGCATGCTGTAGAGCGGAATACCTCCCACAGAGTTTCTCAAGTCGAAGCTAATTTCTGGTTTATTTATCATTGGTGAACTTCATCAGTTCTAAAGAGAGAAGAGGAAAAAATTGCAAATATTGTAAATAAAACCTTAAATATTCTAATAAAAATGGTGTGTATCAAATGCAATTTACTGCGGTCCTTGAAAAATTAGTAGACAGTCCTTGAAAAGTCCTTGAAAGTCCTTGAATTTTAATTGTATGTTGCTGTAAGAACCCTGATTTAAACAGTATGCATTTGAACGGAAATGTAAAGTTCTTTATTTAGATCAACACATGTTTAGACGGACTCATTACACTTCTCCATTATTACAGGATCAATTTTTGTTTTATCGAAAATGTCAGCTATTTTCTTTCCATTAGATTACCTTTATATAACCATCTGAACGCTTTACACTAAAATGAAAATTGATTTTAAAACACAACTGTTTATAATAAAACATTTTCAAACATGTTTCACAAATTTTAGGTTAATGTAACTATTATTTGCGCTTACAAACAAAGACAAACAAACGCACGTAAAGAGATCAATATTGCCAACATGAATACAGCATTCAATAGCATTCGAGACGATAGCGCAGCGGCGGCAGTTGTCCTGCCGCCATCTTGAATTTATTGTGCCGTGAGCGCAAGTGTTACACGCAGTCACGGTCGGTTATTCTCGCATGGCTTTACACGTGATCACCAACTTCGGTGTAATGTTTCTTCTTTGTTCTATTTCCAAAGAAGTTTAGGGGCCGATCAAGAAGTATATAAGGGTTTATAAGAGATAGCACTGCCAGGTTAAGCATCCATCCTTATATACGACCCGATCTTGTAGTTGTAAACGATTGTGAGTAACCAACCATGCAAGAAAATATTACCATGGTCTTGATAAATTTTTTTAAAAATCTTATTTGCCTAAAATTTTGTTATATGAGTGTTTTGTAATCATGTATTTTTTATATTTTTTCATCCGACGTTGCTTGGTTCTTGATTTAATGTAATTTTTAAAATTGTATCCACACATAACCTGTTACTTTAAGGTTAAACACGAGTAAATGGGAAATTTTTGCTTAAGTACTGTTCATAAATAGTATGTAATGTAGATATACATTCAAAGTCGGTTATTAATATTGAAATGACCGACAGCATGTGGGACACAACACACTAGCACTCTATTAGGTTAAAATCAATCGTAAAAACATTTTAATGCAAAATGAAACATAGGTCATGAAGCCACATATAACTGGTACAATAAAAACCTAGACTTAGCAAAAAGAAATGCACCTGGAACTTTAAAATAAAAGGTCTAACTAAAACAAACCATTTGGTACGATGAATGTTGACGAATCATAACCACGCGGCGAGCTTGCACATGAGAGTTAATAGTATCGGAAAATGGCGGCGTACCCTTTCACAATCCACGGGTGTACCACTACAAAAAATTTTCGAGACTCTCTATATACATCAACTTTCTTCAAACAGTTTTTACAACAAAACAAAAGGTTTAATCCGTGTAGATTCTGACATTAACACTGTGTTACAGGTAACTGCCTATAAATATTATTTCTGTTAATATATTACGATATATAGTTGTGATGTTTATATATTGGTACACATGCAATCGTTAACAGAAAATAAGGGATGCATAGGCCCTATCCAGTGTCACCCTCCTGGGGCCGATTGCACAGTCATATTGAGAAAAATCTAAGGCCTCTCTGAGTGAACTGTGAGAAATGTTCATTGCAGAGATGAAAAGTGAGTGACATCTAAGGAAAAACTAAGAATTTCTTAAGGTGTCCTCAGACCTTCCTTAAGAATTTCTCAGGGTGCAAATGAATCGTGGCGGCCATGAACTGAGCTTAGAATGCCACATGGGGGAGAGTAGTATTCTTATTTTAAATTTATTGGTAATATTTTAGAGGAGGAAGACAGTCATGGTGTAAATGAAAGACTGCACTGGCATCTACAATAGAATTGATGTACGTATTTTTTTAACATTTTTATTTTGCATTTTTTCAGCTTCACAGTACGCGAAACACTAAATATAAATTAACAAATCACCATCATGCAAGTTTTGTGCATAATAAATGGAAAATAATATACATTTTAGTTACATTCACATGTTGATGCACGAAGAGAAATTATTTACCTCAAGTGAGATATCTCAGTTTCCTGACTGTGCAATGCAAACAAAAAAATTCTTAGATTTCACTCAAGTTCTCCTTAGTTTCACCTATACCTCAAGATTTTCCTCACTTGACTCTGCAATCTACCCTAGATGTCCTTTCTTCGTCATTTATGACTCTGATATCTTGTGTTTATATTGTCTTGGGATGGTGAAAACATGGGCAAAAAATGTAAACAGTGGGAAAAATAAAATTTAGATGATCTGATATGAGGGAAAATTTAATATTGCACTAAATGGCAGACAAGCAGGACCTGAAGAAAAAGTGCAATTAATGGAAAACTTAAATAACGGTAATGTAAATACAAAATTTCACTGGACTCTAGTGTATAATTAATAACGTCTCTCTCTCGAATAAGTCCTCCGATCACATCAGTTTCTCTCTAGAAACGTCTCACACTGTACAGCTACAGTCCAACCTGTTCATCCAGTCTCACACTTACACCATTGTCCACACCTCCATAGCATTGCCTTGTCTGCTGGTCTCGCCTCATCCCTCACTGCCAAGTCCGTCGCAAACACTCACCAGCACTCCGCTCTGCTCGCAGTGGGTCTGTATTTATAGTAGCCTGAAACGACTCCCAGAATATTCTCAGAGCTCGCTGACCATGCTGGCTGATGTAAGCTGAACGTTCTAGGTACAGTGAAACCTCTTTATTACAAACCTGAAGCGACCTAAAATTTTGCACTTTGTATTAACGTGTTTTGTATTAACAGATGTTGGCACTTCGAAGAAAAAAATCGGCAAAAACTGCTATCCTTCAATTTACTTACTAGTGGTTTCAGTGATTGAATGAATCATAAAGTATTAATTTCAGCTACGACAAGAACCATTATATCGCAATAACCATTGGAGCTGTATAAAATGTAATAAAAATATGCAACCTGTAAAAAATTAAAAAAGGCACAAGTACGTTTGCAGTGAAGAGACTAGCAAAATTATAACTTAACTGAATACATTATTTATTAAAAGTAAGAAACCAAGCAAACTTTCAGTCTGCTGCACACTTAAAAAAAAAATAATAATATTTAAAATGTGTAACTAAATTAAAATTATATTCACAATATTTCTGTCGAGCAAATACGTTCTTCATCTTTAATGTATAAAGTTGTGATATTCATCTTTAATGTATAAAGTTATGATACAGATAAAAAGAACCAACACATACTCACATTATAGCTTGGTACAAAAGCATTTGCAATGATTACTTTACTCATAAAAAATATTAACTACACACACTATGCATAAAATTAAACTAAAATTGTGTATATGATGAACATGAATGTAACTTACAGTTGGCCTATCTTAAACAGGCTTGAAAAATATTAATTTTTTTGTAGAGTTTTCTTGCCGTATATGTTCATGACTACAATGCACAGTTTGTCGAATGATGACAGGGCATCACTGTCCACATCACTTGCTGCCAGAACATTTTCCAGCTCACTCAGTGCTGCGGTAGCTTCTTTTTTATCTGGAAGTTGATGGGCTACATCTTCAGCCACCTCTCCTCTTGAAGTGATTCAGCTGATGTCAAACTCGCTCTCTGCAGTTAAAGGAGCAGCTTTTGTAGACAACTGATCATCGATGCATACATATTCTTCAAAGTTTCTGGGAGCACCATGTTGCTGAAGTTCCTCCCAGCTGTCCACTTCGCCGCAGTTTTCTTCAGCACTGTCAATTTTGCCAAAAACCACTTTTGGCAAAACAATTCTGAATTGTTGCTGCTGTCACACTGTTCAATGCCATAAAAATGTTTCTATTGGCATCTAATACATTCCATCTTGGTTCAGAACACTTGTTTGATTCAAGCTGGCGAAGACGGAATTTTACCAACCTTGACCTGTAGTGTCTCTGGACAGAGAGGATGAATGCCCTGGTCCAAAGGCTGCGTGAAGCTGGTTGTGTTGGCTGGCAGGAACATCAGTGTCACATTATTAAGCTGTATTAGCAGCACAACGATCCAACAACAGAAGAGCTTTGCAATTTAAAATTGCCATTTTACGATCAAACCTGGCAAGCCATGCTTGTGACCCAAGCATTTTTATTTGCTTCGTAGTCACAGTGCAGTTGAGCAATATCAATACCTGTAGAACACCTGGGTTTTTTTCGATTTCTCAATAACCAGGGGCTTGAGCTTTGTCTTGCCATCTTGATTATAACAAAGCAAAACTGTAACTCGTGCCTTACTGTGTTTGCCACTATGGCAAGTCTTTCCCCTACAGACATCATTCTGTTAGGGAGCAGAATTAAGAACCTGTCTTCTCCTTCATATTAAATACATCACGAGGTGCTTATTTATTTAAAACTGGCTGAACAGAATTAAGCCAATCCAGGGCAGCATCCTTGTCCACAGCTGCACTCTCGTCGCATACGGTTTTGTAGGCCAAATTATTTTGGTCCTTAAATTTCTGCTGCAACCATCCATTAATGCACTTAAGGCCTTCTATCTTCAGTTGCAACGCCAAATAATCTGCTTTTTGTTGGATTACTGGACCTGATAAGGGTTTTTTTTCCTTCCTGCATTTGAAAAATACCATTCCAAAAGTTTTTCTTCCAACTCTTTGTGTTGAGGACAGCGCATACATTTTTTGTGTTTTGTTACACTGCCACTTGCGCACACTGCTTCCAACTTCTCTTTATTACTAACTAGCTGGCTGGCTGCAGCTTTGCCCGCGTGAAATTATGTAATGTAAACAGTAACTCTGAATAAAATATGTGATGAAGGCATTTAACAGCTAGTGAACTATAAATTGTCTTAGCTCAGCGTAAAGAGCACGCACAATATGCTCGTATGATGTCATAGTAATTCCCATCACAAAGTCTTGCACGGGATACAAACCCTTAACTCCACCCCTCCCACACCATAAACTTTATACAATACCCGAGTGAATGCCAAAAGGCAGGTCGTGATAATTCTTTCGCATGTACAGGCTACAGTCCAAAGAGGTTTTATTTATTAGTAGGTTGGCAAAAAGAAACAATTGTTGAATTACTTCTCTACAATCATTCTCTTTTTTCGAGAGACTAACATTTTACTGCTTTTCACATTCTTAATTTTCGAATTTACATAAAATTCTGAATTAGATTTGTAGATATTTACGTAAGCTTCTTTATTATCAAAAAATCATCTCGATATCTCAATGGGTACAAGCGGTACAGATAATTATTTGAAATTGAAAACACATTTTATTTTTTTAACAGCTTTAAAGGACGAATTTAGAAAAATCCTGAAATTACTTTATTTTTATATTTACATAAGATTTATTATAAAGCAAAAACCATTTCAATATTTCCACTGGTTTAGGAGATACAGTAAGTGGGATTAATTAAAAACACTTTTTTTGTTTTTTTTGTTTTAAGAATGTAATGTGCCTCCGGGCCACAGTATATAGATTATTAGTGAATTAGACAAATGTTTGTAAAGAAGAGTGGGGAGGATCAATGTTATTAATTTTAGGATATATAGTTGCTAGTATTACAGAGTGAGAATTTCTTTGATTTGATTGTAACTAATATTGGAAGGAATAGGGCTACAGAGTCAGTTCAAGTTGCGTTGGGCTCTGTAGGATCTCAGCTTGTCCATTCAATTTATTAAGAAGTAGTTTAATGGTAAATATGTAAGATTACTAAGATTAGTATTTTGATTACGAGCGGATGAAGGTGGAACTAATAGTTTCCCTTCACCCTAGACCAGGGTTGTCAGCAAAGATAAATGTGGGGCCCAGCAGGAGTGGACGGTAGCCGCCCCGCTGAGCCAAGATGGCGGACGGAGAAGGGGGGAGCCAGCAACCCAACTGACAATCACACTTGGCCGTTATGTTTTAAATTTAAGTTAAACGTAATAATTATTAATAAGAAAGGAAAATAGAGCAATCCAAATGTCAGGAATTTAAATTAATGTATTATGTTTCTTCCGAAAATAAAAATGACGTCTAATACAGCCGTAATCGCCTAAGTTCAGTGCGGTTCGCAGGGCAGTTTGTAACGAAGCTTCCGATTGGCCGGATCAGAGCTGGGGGAGGGATAGCAGGGCTTGGCTTGCTTTTGCGAGCATTGGTAGAGAGAAGTGTGACGGTCTCCGGGGCCTAAGGATGTATCGCGGGGCACGGGTGTCTGTCCTCCTGGAGAGTGTCACCGTATTGCTCCTGTAAGATTTAATTTGTCGGGAATCGTGGCAATTAAACACGGAATACCGGGCAGTTGTGTACCTCATCAGTTGTTTTGTGAACTTCCAATCGAGGGAGACGGTACTTATTATTGATCGCTGCTTTGTCTCTGCCCTGAGCGAGGGAAAATACAACTGTGATAGACGCATGACGAACTTCTTGAACGTGTTTGTTTTTATTCAGTAAACCCGCTGAGCTAGACTGAGGCAAAGAAAGTGGCTGTTATCGGGGTGGATATTTGTGAACTCAGTGCAGCAAGAAGACAAAGGTGGCGGTCACAAGAACTAATCCTAAAAATTCTTTTCAGATACTTACTTTACAGAAAAAATCACCTCACTATCTGAAAGGTTTAGGAGAAATCACGGATTAATGAAAAACACATTTTACGGCTTTTCACCCTCTTAATTTTCGAATTTCGTAAAATCGAAAAATTCTGCAATATGCATTTGTTTGGGCAATACTATGAAGTTAAAAAAATTATGATAGCTTTCCCGGTTAATGAGATATCAGGGATTCTTTGAAAACACATTTCACACCTTTTCACCCTCTTAATTATTAAATTTTGAAAAATCCATTCTTAGTGGGTGCCTACAGGCCAAAATTTCATGGTTCTATGTCCAGCGTTTTGGGCTGTGCGTTGGTGAGTGAGTGAGTGTGTCACGACACTTTATTTTATATAGTAAGATTATGGTTGAAAGCATTGATATTGGAATGTTAAAGTCTTTTGCGGCGTTTGTTTTCGATTTTCTACTGTTAACCACACTTAAAATATACCTTTTTGCTGATAAAGATAACTCGCTTTTCTTCTGTTTTGACATTTTAACTCCGTGTCGAACAATAACAAACGAAAGCTAACCTATTTCATGAACGAAAAAAAAAAAAGACTACAGCTTTCAGAGTGACCAACTCAGCTTGACACACAGCGCAAAAAATATTGGTAATATTACAAGGTTTTTTTGTTACTTATTTACTACCATAAATAAATTTTAGCAATTAAAAAGTAAACATACATACATATTTTTTAGTATCAACGGCAGCTGTGAATTTCCACAATGATGCAATATAGACACATAGGTCTCGTAGTTGTGGTCACACACAAAGACAATGGCTATGAACAGCGCCACGTCAAGAGTTCACAAATTTTTAACGTGCGCATTGGCAAGCATGATGAAAACAAAACCCAAGCATTATTCATACTACACTATCCGATCAGCAGGTTGAAACTATTGAAAATAACACTTGACGGCAAAATTTACGGTACATGTCTTTGTTGTATGGTGTCTGTGTGTGCTATTGTCGTACGGGGCTACTTATTGTTCTTCAGAGTATTAAGCACCGGATAATCCACGTGCCGCACACAATTTTATTTGGTTTATCCGATAGGAATACCATAATACATTATCAGAATGAACGTGAGGTTACTTCGTATTACATAATAAATATTTTGTATTAAACTTTTTTTTTAACGTTGAAATCCCTATCTCAGTCTGTAGGAGAATTAAAAAGGTTTGTATTATCCCGGACTTCATATTATGCAGGATTTTATTAACAGGGTTTCACTGGATTGCTGTAACATTCAGTTATGTCCAAGCTTAATGCTTGTCACGGATGACTGACAGGTGCCCGCCCATTTAGATGGCTGCTGATGTTAGCCAGGCCCGAGTGGCCCGCGTCGCCATGGGTGGGAGGAGGAGGGGCGCAGTCTCCCTCCAACAGGACTGGATATAGCGGGCAGGGGAGGGAGTGGAACAGGGGCGCAGTCCGCTGCCTCGTCACCAGGGTTGTTGGTAATAAGCTGGGGGAGGGGGGTAGCGTTGCTCGCCAGATCGTTCAACCTTCAAGAGCGCTAACCCATTACAATAATATATAAATTAATATACAGGAGGTCCAGAAGCAAATGTATAATAAGCAAAACACATGGTTCCTGGGCTAAATTGGAGGCGAAAATGTGACAAAATGTCATCGTACAACATTTTGCTACAAATATTTTTGTCTCCAATCTAAACCAGAATTTGCATAGTGTGTTTATTAGGCACTTGTTTGTGGACTTCCTGTATGTTCACATTATACCAGTAATACACTCAGTACTATTTTATGTCTTCTTACCAATCGTACAACCCTGAAATACTATAAGCATCTTTAAGTACGAGCTATGACCTCAATATTTAGGACCAATACATTGGTTGCATATGCTGTAAAATTAGTTTAACTTTATCCTGAATACTGTGCAAGAAGTTCTTACTTATGATGTTCTCCTATTTAAGGCCACGATCTATCACTTGATTTCTACTGCTTTCATGATCATAATTATTTAAAAAAATAAACGAGAGCAGATGTTAAAAAACTGTCACACAGTTTTGTTAAAAATTGTATTTACTACGTAGCCTAATTTTTTCCTAGACAAAACATTATACAGATTGGGTTAATTGGTTCATTAATGAGAATTTCCTTAATTTAGTAATTAGCTGAAACCATTGTGTATTTTGTCTTCAAAAAATTAGTTAACATAGTATATACTGTTATTAACAAAACTGTGCAGCAGTTTTTCAATATCTGCTCTTGTTTAGGATTTAAAAAATTAATGATTGTGAAAGAGGTAGAAATAACGGATCATGCCTGTAATAAGCTGAGAAATATTTCATCGTTTACTATACTTTGGCGTAGGCCATTCATTCCATTCAATCCATATTCTAGATTCATATAGCTAGATTTTTTGGAAAATTTTTATATATCGTCTGTATATTGCCAAAAGGCCAATATCACATTTTAAAATATGCGATATTGTCCCTTTTGTGCTTAAAATGCCAATATCACATTGCAATAAATGTGATATTGGCCCTTTTGGCGAGATACCGACAATATATTCTTTTATTGTGCTTTTTTTACACTAGTCTCTGTACTTAAAAAATTAAACAGCTATCAACAAGGAACAAAAAACTACTTATTGTTTGTGACTGTTTATGCAGTTCCAAATGTGATGTCGCTATATGTACATGTATTTTTTTGTGTAATTTATGTTGCTCTAAACCATTATAGTAGATGTGATAACTCTACATGATAGTTGAAACTGTGTAATGATTTGTTGCAGCAAACGTGACCAAGGATGATGTAGTGCGAGTAGCCAGGAAAATGCTCAAGTCCCCACCTTCAGTGGCAGCACGTGGTTCTATAGGGAAACTGCCATCCTTGGAGGATATTCAAGCTGGGTTCCTGAGCCAGACTGGCAAAATACCTAGCCGCAGAGGAAAGTTATCGCTCTTTAGATGAGCATGTGGCTAATTCATTCTTGTAATTTGTCCAGAACAGTTCTCACCACCCTTGTATTATAATGGCGTGAGAAAGTACGTGGGCTGTAAATAAGTGACGAGTGACCAAGTAATGACTGTTAGTTAAAGTATTTGTGGAGTTGGAGTTTAAAAGCTTCAATCATGTAAATTATGTTGCTATGGAAACTGAATGTACAAAACAGCAAGGAAATCAACTTTTGTGCTACCTTTGTGTTATTATTATGTAACTTCTCACCAGAGTAGTTTATCTCCATTAAGGGAAGACTAGCAACATTGAGGAAAGGTATGTGAAGACTTTATGGGAAGTGGGGGGGAGGGGGGGGATCATATTTGTTACCGTATTTGCCAGCATATAAGACAACTATTTTTACATATTTTTGGCATTCAAAAATTGCTACTCGTCTTATATCACGGTGCAAAAATTTTTGGTAACATAAAGAGTTGAGCTGTAAGCTGTGGAGTTGTATAATGTTTCAAGGAATTGCGTTTTTCATCATAAATGAAAACAAGTGCCCCGTTTTTTTTTAATAAAATTATCGGTACAAAATTTTGATGAGCGTCATTCATAACAAAGGACATTTTTACCTCGCAGCAATCTATGCAGCTGGAGTGCATGCCTAGATTCTTTGTCTCACAAGCATAAAACTCTCGGGCGGAGAAAACTAGGATCTACGTACTCCGTGCCTAGATCATTTGTCCCGCCAGCATAAAACTCTCGGGCGGAGAAAACGAGGATCTAGGTATCATGCCACACATTCATGTGTGTAGAGCTAGGCTGGCAGGCGACAAAAGCGCACAGGAATGCGATGACCTTGCAAGCAGCTGTTGTAGCCTGGCGTTGCCTTTGAGTGCTCGACGTGCCTCAGTCCAGCGTTGCCAAGTCGCGTACAGCTGCCGGCAACTGATGATGTCACTGGCACCGCCGTGCATTTCCTTGGCTCTTGGATGCCTGGAGGGCAGTAGTAGCCAATGTTATTAGTTTACGTGATGCCTATGATGTTTATATAACGGTAGTAAATGCATTAAAAATATTTAAACTACATTTTTAATGTTTCTGCTAAAGGAAAAAAATATGTTTCTGTCGGAAATTTCAAAATTAATAACTTACTTCCACCCCCCCCCCCCCAAGATTTTGTATTTTCAAAACCATGACTCGCCTTACATTGGGGGTCGTCTTATATGCCGGAAAATACAGTAATTCTGTTATAGTCCTTTTTGTATTTTGCATGGGTGGCAAGCACAATGTTAAGTTGCAAGTTCTGAATCCAAAGTTGTGCTTTGTTTTAAAAATTGTTACTTTAATTCTGTTGCAGGTCATTATTAGTTATGTTCACATTTTTTTGATTCAATAATGCTAGTTAATTGACTTTGTAAATTAAATTTGTAAAGCTAATAATGTTCATTGGATATGCTTGGTAACCTTCTGCCACCTGTTCAGTAATGAAGATGAATACTTTTGCTAACAGGGAATGAATTAACTATGTTTAACTACACTCAGTAATACAGCAGGCTTGCTGTAATCTGGCGGCAGAGTGTGCAAAAATCTAGAGTACACCGATGATTAATATATTTCAGTGTATTTCAAGTGTTAGTACACATTATTTATATTTTATCAATTATACAAAGTGGTCATATTAAAATAGTACTGCATTTAAACAAAATGAAGATATTTTTTATTTTAATGTGTGAACAGTAAATAAACCTATGTAAAGAAGTTGCAAGAACATTTTTTCCTCCAAAGGTGAGACCGGACTACCTGAAAGGCTGGATCACTGAAATTCTACTGTAATATGCTGAAAAATTCTAACTACTCCTTTATTTTTGAGCTGTTAGCAAAGTATTAGCTCGCTGGTCTTCCATTTCATGGCAATGGGATATGACATTAAGTTTCTCCAACAGTTATATAATGGAAATTATGTTTACCAGTGCAAGAAACTTGATACTGAAAACTGTCTTGTGCATTGCAAAGTGCAAAAACCAAACTATAGCATTTGATCTTTGTTTCTATATTGAGCATACAAAATGTTCTTTTGTTACTTGGTATGTAAATAATATGTGAATTTACCTGTATTAAATTTTTAAATAAATAACACATTGGAACAGTATTTTATTGCTACTTACATACTTGTTTGGACTCTATTGTGGTGGTGCTATATTTTTTGCACAACTTTTTAAGTACAGCCTTTATAAAGGGCAAACTAAGAAGTCTGTGAAAGGATGTAGCTTGTTAAAACATTTTGTTACTATACAGTCATGCATATTCTTCATTTCTCGTATATTCTTTGATGAGATGAATGGTACCAAAATGTTCTGTCATAACAGGAAAGAATTCTAACTTCTGTCATTCATTTCAGTGGAATGTAAAGCTAAGCTTTGCAACTACATTGACAACAACACAACTATGACAGTATTCTCTAGCCCTGCCAAAAAAATTAAATAAAACAAAGAGGAAAGTATGCAAGTCATCTTTACTCTCTGTTCACTCATTCCTCAGTTTCAGATCTCCCGTTTCCCACACCCTCTCATCCTGACACTTCTCCATACTCAGATTACGTCACCCCTCCCAGCGCTAAAGACCTAGATGTTGAACGCTGACCAAAATCTCTTTATTTCTGTACTCTGTTGAGCCTCTGCAATTGAAAATACTCTTAAAGATTGCCTCCAACGACTGATTTTGAAAAGACCTTCGCTCTCTCTGGCCTTATGTAGGTACTGTCTCGGATGCCTGGGAGGGAGGCCCCAATGTCCCTTGCTGTGGAGGAGCATAGGTGGTCATTGGTGTATGCACCTTCCTGTTCCGAGGACTCCCGGACGGCTATTCGACACAGACAATTATAATTTCGGCAGTGCTGGTGCAGTAATACCGTTCGTAACCACTTGCTCTGTCAGCGGGATGTGCTGTCCAAATAACATACCATTTGTGACCTACATATTTTAAAATGTGGGGAAAAAGCAGGTAAATATTCACTCGCTAAATGTTATATGTTGCAATGTGTTTAGGTTTTTTTATCAATAGGCGGTTGTATAGTATGCTGGCATAATTTTTTTTGGAAGATGTTTACAAGTTTTGAGTGAGATATGTAGTTAATTTTTGCACCAGATGTAACTTGACACAGTTGTCATTATACAGTAGAACCCTGTTATAATGTTTCTCAAGGGACCCAAAAAATGTGTACAGTATAAATGGGAAAACATTATAAGAGGGTAATTTCCTATTATAAAACAGTTTTAGGGACCAAATGAAGGTAGCATTATAACGAGGAAAACGTTGAGTGGTAACACTATAAGAGGGTTCAACTGCAGTAAAGTTTAACATCAAGTGTAGGTGGTTGCAAAAATCATTGAAAATTCTAACCCTTTTCCCACGAATTGTGGGTCACAGAATTGAGAGTTGACTAATTTTGATACACACAACTTTTTATTTTTTGTTTATCAGATTAAATCATGTACACATTTAACAGTTTATTTAGAGAGACCCTTTTTTTTTTTTTTTAAGAAGAGTTTACATAATATTTAGTTTATTGTAATTGGGAACGTTAAACCAAATGATCCACTATTACTGTAAGACTCTATGTAAAGCATTAACACAGTATGTACCCATGGTGGCTACAAACCGTTGGGAATATAATTCCCTGACTTTTCCCTCCCAAACTGAAAATTTTCCCTAGCCTAGTTACAAATTTTTTAAACACAAATTGCTATACTTTTTAAAAGAAATAAGCTTTTCTTCGTCCAATTTAATGTACTTTGTACATAGTACAAGTTTAATGTACTACAAAGTATAATATTTGCATTATTTTTTTTTAACAATTCTTGCAATGGGACAAGTTAAAAATTATAAAAGTATTATGGATATATGCCATTGCACCAAATTGTCTTACAGAAATCCAGAGAATACACGCAGACAAATAGCAAAGTAAACAACCAAAAGCTTCTTTTTGAGTGTTTACTTTTCTGTTTGTCTGCCCGTATTTTTTGGTTACATGTGAGACACAATTTGCTGCAATTACTTGTGTCCAAAATACTGCTTCGATTTCTAACATTTGCATGAAAAATTCATGTCTTTAAAAACTAGGAGTGTGCGAATAGTGGTTTTAGTGTTTCAAATAGTTTTTGAACGAATATTAATTTTTTTGAATATTATTTGAATAGTGGTTCTTCAAATTTTGGTATACATTTGCCAGTGCATAAGCTTGCATTTACAAGGATATATAGAAATGCACTTTTCTTTATTAATTTGGCATACAAATTTAGCAGTTTTTACTTTGATAACCTTGTTTTTGTTACGTTGTACCTGTTCTTACAGCAATATACTGTTCTTTTCCTAAGTTTTCTTCTTTTATTATGTTTGTGAGAAATCACAAAATTGTTTTTATAAACTAGTGGTTATTACAGATGGCACTGCTGATCTAGTTTATTTCTTCCCTACATGTATAAAGATAAAAATAAAAAGTACTTTTCTGTAATATTTTAGAAGAATTTAAGTACAGAAATTTGAAAGCTAAATTAGTATGTAATAAATTATTACAATACCTACTATGAAAAATTAGATCTTTGAGTGTAGGACACAATGTACTGTTAATAACTAATCATATTTCAAACTAATTTTGGTAAAATAACAGGTTAACTTCCTGTGTGTTTCACATTTGGAAACATTCGTAGAATAACTGCATAGAAATTCTGAACATGTTCAACCGGTTAATTAAACAATCAAATAAAAGTATCAGTGTTAAAAAAAGTTAAACCATAGCACTCACATTAACTACTTCGTTCATGGCCTTGCTTACTTACAAAAATGTTAACAAGGTCACAATATTATCTATGCATAAAGTTCTAGCACGAACTGCCGTAATTTCATCCCGACAAATACCTTGGATCAACACTTTCGTCACATGCAGACTACACAAACAGCTAAAAATTATGTTTCCCTTGTTTTGGCCATTTTTATTTGTGTTCCCACTCTTTGCGACATCAGTAAGGTTTCACAATATTTTTCATTTCTTTGCTTAAGGAAAATAAGAATTATTAACTTCCCAGCAGCAGACATTTAATGTAAATATACGGCACGGCGTTAAGCATAAACAAACAGTGTTAAACACCTTGTCATAGATGTATGCACAGTAACTAGGTAGACATCAAGTTTTCGCTGATGTGATCGCGGTGATCACTGTCTTAGGACGCGACGTGACCACCACTGCCCCCATCTTGCATATATCTAGATGTTCCGTTAGCACGTATCGCTACGCTTCTAGTGCCAAGTATTCGATGATGAGTATCTACGTGAGTATATATGACTACGAATCTAACGCCACACGTGAATATGTAAATATTTATGTTGAAAACATATGAATGTCAATTCTTTTCGGTATGTTTATTATAACCTTTAACCCTCAAAGTGGCATGCATAAGTGCTTCAAATGGCAAGAGCTTTTTTATTTAACCTCAAACAGCTTATTAAAAAAAATTCACACTCTGAAATTGAAGAACATTTATCGGGGCATATGATACATCAAATTAAAGGTAATGTTTTAAAGAATTCTTGGGTATGAGTTTTATATTTTATAAAAAAATTTTGAGCCTTCTGAAAATTTAAAATGAATCATATATTATAAATTTTTTAAATTAATATTTTGAAAATGACATAAAATTTTTGGAAAAAATTTATAAAAATACTTTGATTTTTCATCCCTGTCATAGATTCGTCAAAGCAGACGTTTTGTTCAGGCACAAAATGTTTTTTGAATCCTGAATTTAGAGCATTTGGATAGGGCCTAACTTTAAGCCATGGGTCGTGACCTTCCTGACCTGTATGAACATTTTCCCCACTATTCACATGCAGCATTCTTCTAGTAAGTTCAAATTTATGGTGTCCTCTGTGAAGGTCTTTGATCCCAGTAACTACTAACATTTTTTTTTTTTTACAATAAGCCCCATGTTCAAAACAACAGCAATAAATTTTTTTATGGTTTCTACTGTGACACCATTACATTTTCTAAACCTGCTTGTTGGTTTGCTGTCAATATGCTGCTGGTTTTGGGTGCACAACTTTTCAGCATATTTATTAGTTTCTGATACAATCAAATTCCACAGAAAGTTTGTGAAGAACAAATAAAAGTAATCAGTTGGTGAACTATTTCATGGAGAACCATTTATCAAACCTGTTCTGCGAACTTTGACTGAGAGTGGCAACTTTGACACTTCCGGAGGTCTTACTAATTTCCACGCAATTGTTGACAAGGGTCTGTTATTAGAACTGCCACTGTCTGAATCTGTATCACTTGAGCTGTTTGAAACTACAGAAGAAATCGCTGAATGTTGCACACAGGGAATGTATTCTGGATCATTGTCTACATCTAAAAAATCGGACTCGCTATCCTGTTCATATGCACGAGAGCCGTTGCTGTCATTCAATAGTTTATTTCGCGATTTACATTTTGACATACTCATTTTGGCGTGAATATGAAAAGAAAAAAAAAACAGTTACTGAAAATGCAAGAAATAGTTACATAATTACGGCGTGCAAAAAAGACGAAACTAAACTGGCTCTTACTTATTTTTATAATTTGTGCTGCGCGCAACAACTTCCTTATTACAGACGTAAACAATACAATGTGCGCAAAGCTGTAAAACGTAAAAGCAACTCGTGAAATATATTAAATGTAGTGTGTAAAAGTACCGAAAGATGCCAGCACCAACTGGGCCACTAAAGCTGCTACCTGTGATGCAGCAACGCAACCACAATACCCACACGCAATGCAAACATTTTATACGTCGCAATAGCGACGCTGCCAGTTTGTAAACACTGTAATCAGTCGCATTTGCGACTTTTGCCGCTTGTAGGATTAAATATAAGCGAAAACTGGAAAATCCGTTAAATTATGTTATGCTTGTAAGTAGAAATAGCCCCATTACCCAAACCTTTCGTTATACGTGACTGATCCCTCTGTTACATTTTATATGGTAATAATTATGTGTACTTAAAGTTAGTACTTCAGACACTTTCAAGCTGCTGTCAAGGCAGTGTTAAAATACTTACAACCTCAAAATTAAGTAAAGTGAAATCCACAACCATAAAAAGACAGCATATGTTATTACTGAATTGAAGTTACCTCCTTCCAGCTGCTAGCCACTTGCAATTTTTTTTATTTACAAGGTATCTGCTTTCATCACATTTACAGACATTGTCTGGAGTAGTACTATTGTGGACTAAAACCATTACCCTATACCTTAATAAAATTACTGTATACATAATGTCAATGTACAGTTCACAAAGAAGGGCCAAAAGGTAGTAATAAAGGATGTACAAACTGTATACTATGTGTAACGAAGTGCGTACAACTTTCCAATTTCATGAATGTTATTTTGCCAATTTGTTTTCCACCTTTGAATGTTTTCTTCGTATTCAATCACTTGACTGTTAATCTGCCGAATTGTTTCTTGATATTGCTGCTCATATTCCTTAAAAATATAAAATGTAAAAACAAATAAGACCAGTATGTACATGTTGTTAAGCTGATAGTGCAGAAACAATATTTTTGATTATCTTACCTGCATTATTTTTGTGGTGGCACACTCAGTGTCAGAAAGGTCATGGTCAGTCAGCATGGTTGAGAGTTCTGTAATAGTGTGTTCAATTTTCATAACAACTTGTTTAATGTTCTCCTTATGTGTACCTCCACACTCAATATTTGGCTGCACTTTAGGTACACTTAGTTCTCTTGAAATAGTAACATTCATACAACCTATTTACAGAACATATATAAATTTTACAAAAGGGAAAAAAAAAAACCACATAAATTTAAAAAATTATTTTATACTTTTCAAAACAATATTTTACTGTACAATTTCTGATTGCTTAGATGAATTTATACTATTTTTGGAACTTTTATGTACTCTACTTCAATTACATATTTTATTATTTACCAAAATACCTAACAACTTATATTCTGAATGGTCCAAGTAACTCTGAAAATGGCCAAAGTACAATTCCGGTTTATGGAAAATATATTGTCACAAGTTTAGCAAAAATTTACATGTTGGCAATTCTCTGAGCTCTTTGAGATAGAGGGTCTTTAAATTAGAAATAAAATAATTTAATTCAGTTACTGATTTACTGGCTCACAAAGCTTACAAAAATACACAAATCAGCAAACAACCATAACTTTCACAGCACCCTTATTATGCACAATACTACTGTGCCACAGACACTTTAATTAACTTTGACAATTAAAGCACAAAAATGTTTACCATTAATTAAAGACTACAAAGCACAATAAAAGTTCAGTCATATATTGAATCAACAATCTTTCAAATAGTTCGAAGTTGTGATGACTCATCATGTGCTGCGCAGCACCCTGAGTGCACCACTGTCTTCACTCTTGATGTCTTCGGTTCGACTTCCGTCGCACACCTCCTTTCTGTCTGGTGTCCCGCAGCAGCCATCCTCTTGTTTCGCCCAATACTGCTCCGAAAGTATGTGCCTGCAGCCTCACGGTAGACGCTGGCATCACCAAGATGTCTTCACCAGTCTCTCTCCACAAGCGTAGCACCTTCTTCTAGCACGACCAGGAGCGAACTCCATCCAAATCTGTCGATTCAGGGTTTTTATACTCTGCCAAACAGTCGAGAAATCACCGCATTTTAGAAGTCTAAAACAGCTTTAGGTCCTCTCGCCTGAGAGCCTCGACGAACAATCCAAAACACCACATCATTGATCTTCTCCACTATTTCATAAGGGCCTTCCCAATTCTTCTGCAGCTTGGGACAATACTCCTTCTTTCTCTAAGGATTGTACAACCACACCAGTTGTCCTTCTTGGAATGTTTCATCTGGTGCATTCTTATTGTAGCGAGTCTTCATCCTGTCGGTTTTAATCCTAAGGTGTTGCCAGGCAAAGTTGTGAGTGTGGACCAACTTGCGACGTAATTCGCTGGCATATATTGGGGATGTAATCTGACCTTCCTCCGCCGGTCGTCCGAACATCAGGTCACCCAGGAGACGGAGCTCTCTTCCAAACAGCATCCTTGAAGGTGTCACCTTAGATGCTTTTTGAACAGCTGAGTGGTATGCTAGCAGAAAGAGTGGTACTTTAAGAGTCCCAATCCTTTTGATTATCAGATTCAAAGATGGATAAGTACTGTTCCAGGGTCCGATTTAAATGTTTGACCATTCAATCAGACTTTCAATGTAGCAGAGTGGTTCCTGTCTTACTTATACCAGTTAATTACTTCTTCGAAAAGTGCCCTTCAAAATTCCGCCCTTGGCCTGAGTCAAGCTCCAATGGCACCCCACACCTTGAGAACACGTGTTCGACTAGCGCATCCACTGTGCTGGCTTCTTGATTCGATATGGAAAGAGCCTCTGGCAATTTGGTGTAATAATCTTGCACCACCAACAAGTACCAATTGTTTCTCTCAGTTACTGACAAGGGACCCAAGACGTTGATCGCCATTTTCTCAAATGGGGCACCGACATTGTACTTCTGGAGACGACCGCGGCCTCTGACCTTTCTCTGCGGTACAGCCGTCACACATTCTGCACCATCTGTCGACATCTTCAAGGCAATGAAGCCAGTAAAATCTCTCTCGAACCTTGTTGAGTGTCTTATTAATGCCGAAATGACTGCCTGACACTGAATTATGGAGCTCTTTCAGTACCTCTGGGATCTTGTTCTCTGAGAGGACCAACTGTAGGTGTTCATGTCTGCCATCTGCACTCTCCCAGTTCCGGTTTAACTACTGCTACTTTAAGTTCCAGAGTAAAGCATGCAGTTACAAATATTGCTTATGGGTTCACTAATTAGGGATGCACATTTTTAAGTAGTATACTTTTTATACCATCAAATCCCTATGAATATTTTTATTTCAAGGACTTTATTATTTTAGCTATTTCATATGGTGTTCTAGATATTGATTTAATGTTTGAGAATATTGAGGAATAAGAACTACTTAGGTAGTCAAGAGATTCATCTTCATGAGAATCACATTCAGCCTTGCCTCCATTAATTAAATTGTCTATTACTGTGATATATTTGTTGAACAGTTCTGCTATTTTTTGAGGGTTACTAGTTGTTGAATCTAATATTTTGAGGTTTATATCTAAGGATTTTGATTTTTTTAGTTTTCTTTTAATAATATTTCAAGTGCTTCTGGATTTATTGCTACAGTTCTTTATTTCTTTATTTAATGATATATGTTTAGATTTTAAAATCACGTTCTTTCTAAGATTTTACAATAGAATTTGTAATAGCTTGCAATACTAGGGTCAGGATTACTTTTACTTTCAAGCTAGAGTTCTCGTTTCATTTTACATGATTTTCTAATTCCTTTTGTTAGCCAGTTTTTATTTTGTTCATTACATTAAGTTACTGCCTTAATAGAAAAATATTCTTCAAATAATAGCATAAAAGATTAAGTTTCTCATCTATAGTATTAGTGTGATAGACTGTATCCCAATTTTGAAATGAAAGTGCTTCCAAGAAATTATTGATTGAGTCATTATCACAAATCCTCAGTCTCAACTTCTTATCATTACAGGGCTTACCGTTACTTAATCCGATGGGTATGGAAAGGAGCAGGCCTTCGTGATCAGATAGCCCATTAATGTACGGACTGACTTTGCTATTTGCCATAAGGTCTCGGGTGATGAATATGTTATCTATAGCAGTAGAAGAACTGCTAGTGATTCTTTTTGGGAAATAAACAGTTCCATTTAAATTAAATGTTTCTAAGACTATTGCCATTTATACGACACACGCAACATTCAAAAATTTTTTCAACACAGTGGGAAGTTACGTCAATAGGAACACAATCAACATTATCTTGTACATGTATGCTTACCCCTCCCATTAGATTCTCAGACCTACAAAAACAGGAAGCTAATACATACCCTTCAATACTGATTTGATTAATTTCTGATTTTTTCAGATGATGTTCTGAGAGACATATGATAAACAGATCTGAAGTACAGTAAAACCTCTTTATAACGACCCCTCACGGTTCCCGAGATTAGGGTCATTATAGAGAGGTGGTCGTTATAAGATTTCGGACCCATTTGGAACCTCTATATGTCAAAATAGGCCGTTTTCGTATTAAGTCCATGTTCAGTCACCTTAAGCAATAATACGTCGTACATTTAAACTTAGCTATAAACGAAATTTATGACCAGGCGTCTTTTAGAGAAAAGGCGATAGTGTATTCTACTCTCTGGGCTTTTCTTTTACGCTGTGAACACTTAAAAAGTCACGCGCTGTGAGGTTACGTGCCCTGTCGCTGCTTGCTTGTTATCGGCCGGCCGGGAGGATAGACTATGATGAGGGGGGAGGTAAGTGCCAGAGATGGCTGCGCGCGCATGCGCCGATCAATACCACAGCCACAGCAGCTGACCTAGTCTGCGCGTCAGCCTGCTCTGCTTTGAGACCGACTGAAAGATAATCGCGGGCGTGCACTGTGACGTTACATTATCGCTCAGTTAAAATATTAAAGTTACATGTCAACGTGTAAAATATTTAGTTCAGGACAAAGAAAATGTAACGACATGGCCCCCACTTAAAAGTTTAGTGTTAGTTAACAGCATAGTCGCAGCGGTTGTACAAGCAAACGTTTAAATTTATTAAAGAGTACGCAAGGAAAAACAAATCACGAAAAAACTACAAGTAAACTAGTAAAAAACTTACCAGATATAATATCCAACAAACGTGATAAATTAGGCAGATCATTTGTTTACTATTATCACTGCGTTGACGGGACACTAAACAAACACACAATAAAATAAAAGTCTGACACATTAAAGGGCCGAACAACTGTTTCTTATTTTTTTTTTAAAGTCCACATCGTACGCCTTAGTTTTTTTACGTTTGCATTGCGTCCTTCCTTCTGCATTGCATTAACGACCTCGTTCCTCATTTTTAAGATCGTAAACAATGTTGATTTCGGGATGCCAAACTCCCGCGCAATCTCCGACTTCGGCTTCTGTGTCGATTCCACTTCCTTGATTATTTCATACTTCTTCAGAAGTGACAAGCCGACTCGCTTTCCACTCATTATGGAAATATCGAAAGCCCGTATGAAGTTTTAAAAAATGTACGGGTCGTCAAAAATCGTTTACAGATTCAAGCCTAATAATCGTAACCAAATCGAAAGCCAAAAAAACTGCGTTGGTCATCAATAATCGTAACCAAATCTAAAGCCAAAATAACTGCGTGGCTCGTCAATAATTGTTTACAAACTCAAACCAAATAAATTACCAAATTGAAATCGTGAAAATCAAAGAGTAATAAGTCGTCATAAATGGTAAAACACCAAGAGATATCCAAAAGTCGCGCAATAAAGTCTTTATAATAGAGCAAACAGAGAGCGTGCAGCGTATCTAACAGCAAGCGAGAGAACACTGGCACGTGAACAAAGGTGGAGAATGCCGAGCGCGCCGGGTAATCCCGTGAGGGGAAAGGAAGATAAAAGTACCGTTACGGATGGAGAGAGGAAGGATGAGTCACCTCTTGCCGCGTGGAGTGAAGTACAGTTCTCACCACTAGAAATGCAACACGGCGCACAAAAACTTTTTTTTTTGCCGATTTCCTTAAAATTTGAAATAAAAAAAATTTAAAAATGACGGTTTCCCAAAAACGGGTCGTTATAGGCAGGTGGTCGTTATAAAATGAGTCGTTATAAAGAGGTTTTACTGTACTTTTATTGTTTATTTCAGTAAGTTCACACGATTATTCCAAATATTTATTTTGTAAGCCTCTGATGTTCTGATTCATCACAACGAAATTTCTATACACGCAAGATACCTTTGATAAAGGCCAGTTAAAGTCTGTTAAAGAAGCAAAAAAGAAAATCCAGCGTTATTTCATCTTTATTTTTCTCTAGCTTCATATCAGGTTGTGCACATTAGAATTGAGCTTGGACAATACCTACCTACTGTAGGGAGCTGAGAAGACAAGGCAGAGCGGTGGGGTGGTGGTAAGGACCACACAGCTCTCCGCTTGTCACCACTCCCAGCCACATTCCTGAGGATGCCTTATTCGCGATCTAATGACATAATTATTTGGCTCTGTGCGGTGTCGTTAGATCGAGGGTTTACTGTAAAGTGTCTCCCATATAAGTAGTGGTGGAAATGTTATATGGACTTCACCACTGCCAATAGCTCCCTGCGAGTGACACAATAATTTCTCTCTGGTTTCTGCAGCACTTTGCTGAAGTATTCTAGAGGCTTCTCTACTCCATCTTGAACCTGTGATAGTACAGCACTGATCCTTATTATCACTTGCATCTGTGACTGGATTCAGTTTCTTGGACGTACTCCATTGCAAATTGAATGACTGTCAAAGAAAACTAAACAAATAAAAGAAAATCATAATGTAAGCAGAGTATGCTTTAGTCAGCAAGATACATACACAACAAGAAATTCCAAAATGGTATTGGGTCAAATAAAAACAAGGAACAGTTTTCTTTGACAGTCATTCAATTTGCAATGGAGTACGTCCAAGAAACTGAATCCAGTCATGCACTCCCATTGTACAGTTCTTTCAAAGATTTTCTTTTATTTGTTTAGTTTTCTTTGACAGTCATTCAATTTGCAATGGAGTACGTCCAAGAAACTGAATCCAGTCATGCACTCCCACTGCACAGTTCTTTCAAAGATCACTTGCATCTGTGTCCAATACAAACTCGCCTTTACTTTCGGGGAAGCCCAAAACTGGTGGGGACATTAACACTTCTTATATTTTATGAAAGAGGCTTCACATTCAGTGGTCCACAGAAATTTTCTTTTAGCTTCAGTAAGCTCATGTAGTGGCTTAAATTTTGTAGCAAATCCATATCCAAACCGCTGATAATAAACGTAGAATCCAAGGAAGCTTTTCACCTGTGTCCTGTCTATTGGTTGTGGCCAGTCTTTTACTGCTCTGTTTTTTTCTGGATCAGTCTGGATTCCATCAGCTGATACCACATCCCCTAGGAAACTAACTTTCTTTTGGAACAGGTGGCACTTCTTGGGAACTAGCTTCAGATTCGCAGCAGCTACTTTCTGGAACACTGAATCTAACCTAGTCAGGTGTTCTTCAAATGTTTTGCCTGTTACCACAATATCATCTAAGTAAACTTGGCAAATGTCTAGAGGTAGCAGGCGCATTGCATAGCCCAAACAGCATGACTTTGAATCGTGGAGCCATTTTTCTTCTTAACTAGCACAACAGGTGACGACCAAGGGCTGAGCGATGGCTTGATCACATCCAAGTCCTTCATTTCCTTCAAGATGCCATCTACAGTCCTTTGTGTAGCCAGGGGCAGTCGTCTTGGGTGTTGCTTGATTGGCCTAGCTTCTCCTGCATCAATGTGGTGTATCAATATGGTGTTGTGCAACAGATGTTCTGCCAAGGTCAAGTGGCCCACACGAGAAAGTTTTCTTGTTTTTCATCAGAAGTTCTGCAACAGCCTTTCCTTGTTTCCAGTTCAGGTTTTCTCCAGTTCTAGTCAGTAGTCCCTTGAGTGGTTCTGGTATAGTCCCATCGAGGTCTTCGGACTTGATGACTCCTTTGTTGGTTGTATTTATTGGGAGACTTGCTTGCACACACCAATTGTGGCCCCCTCCTCAAGCCAGATTGCCCTGTCCAACAAGCTGACCATCCAAACAGGTAGACTTCCAGAGCCTGGCGAAACCAATGCTCTTGCTTCCAACACCTCATCAGGTAAGCTGCTTCCTCTTCCCCTTACTTTAGATTAGAGGTACACATTGCACAAAATTACCTTGACAGCGTGTGGGGATCACAATCTCACTAGATGCTGGCAAAACAGTTGTCTCGCAACAGACCACTTGGCAGCTGGTTGGCGAGGATAGTTCGCTATGTGACATCATTACCAGTTCTCGTTTGCCAGTCCTTAGTACTCCCAACTGAGTATTTATACAGCACTCTAATTTGCGTAACACATCCAGGCCCAGTAAACATTTATCAGTAAACATACATCTTCAATGTCGGCTATGTACACTTTGTGTTCAATGCAGAGTCACCCAACTTCAGTTGAACCTTTTTCTTCCCTCTCACTGGTGTGGTCTCACCTGTCACTGTCGTCGGAAAGCTCTGTCTGGAATTATGGCCCTGTGACTGCTGGGAAGAAGGCCTCAAGATGTTCGGTCTAGCAACAGTAATGGTTGCTCCGGTGTCTACAACCATGTGGTAAGAAACATTATCCAGACTGCCCTCCACTAGCACTGCATCAAACTCTTGTTTCACTGAATGTACTTGAAGAAATACTGGAGCCTTATCTCCCACAGTCGCAGAACCTTCACCCCTTAAGACGGTGCTTACATGTTTCCCTGAGGGCTGGGTGGATTGGGCAACCTTACCCTGCTCTTGGATTTTGTTTTTCTGTAACCATCGTGGACACTAAGCTCTCAGGTGTCCAGGTTCTCCACATTCCCAACAGCTTGGTCGCCCCCGCTGCCGAGGGTGGGGTGTAACCGAAGTGAATATATTAGTGATTGCATTTATCATTATTTCCATTCTCTTCAGCGTGTTATCTAGGCTGTTATCTAGGCTGTTATCTCTCTTGTAGCCCGACAGTGCGACCGCCCGCACAGTACGCCGAGTTGATGACTCTCTTGCAGATTCAACCACCAGTGCTCTGGCCAGGGAATTTTCATATTCTTTGGTGAGGTCAGGCGCACTGCTTGTCGCACCTCTACGTTGGCGATGGCATCGACGAAGAAGCAGATTGCTGTGATATCTCTTGCCTCTTCTGGACACCCCTCGAATGAGAAATGTGCGAGTCACACGATGTCCTGCCACAATTCTTGCAGTGGCTCCCCTGATCTCCGAGTGCGGCCCCTTAGTTGGGCATGGTGAGCATGTCGTAAGTACCTGTCTCCGAAGCGCAGCTCCAGGCCAGTAACCAATGTCGAGTATTCCAGACGTTGTTCTGGAAGCGATATGAGTATACTGAGGGCAGGTCCCCTCAGCACGGCAGTAAGATAGTTGGCACATTGCCAGTCAAACCAGCCATTTATGGCTGCCCTATTCTCGAACTGGTTTTGGTACTTTCACCATGGAATCTGACCATCGTAAGGGACAGGCTTGACAGAAATCTCCTTTCCTATATCCAATGCTGGCACATTAGATACACAAACATGTTGCAGCCCATTTTCTGCCTGATTGTAAATCGCACTACACCCTGGTTTTAACTTTTTAGCCTTCTCTTTGCCGCTTTATAGTTTTTATTCAGGACTGACAGTGTTGTTTTCTCCAATAACAAGATGGCCACCTTTCTATTGATGATGAAAGTCTTGCCACTCTTTCCTAAGGTTACTTATTTCCTGTTCAACCTTATTGTTTATGCTGTCTACCTTCACATTCATATGGTCTTTTACTTCACTTTCATTATCAATTTGATTATCTACATTTGCATTTACACTGTCTTTGACTAAATTTATTTGGCCACTTATTCCTCCAATTAGGGACTTTAGCTCTTACTGCAAGCATGATTGTTGTAATCATGCACCTTTACAATTGAAATTTAACATAAAATTTATAAAGCGGCTCAATTTAATTAAATAGCAATGGTGTGCAATGATTTAATGTAGAAAATTATTGAATTAATTTATGCCTCTATCCCACTTTTGACACGAGTGTTACAAGTTTAGCAAAAATTTACATTGTGCTGTCTTGAGAGGCAAGTGTGCTGCCTGTCAGGATTTATGTTTTTTTCCGGGAGTACAATTAGACTATGCATAATGAGAAATCTTTACCCTCTCCCCTGTGGGACATCAACAGTGTGTACTGGTGCTCGGGTTGCGTCTACGGGTGGAGGGGACAGCATTTGATGACATCCAGGAGGAGGGAAGTGCAAGCAAGCTGGAAGGAGAGGTGGGGAAGCAGGGGGGTCGCAGCGAGCATTCTCTGGTGAATCGTCGGGTCGGACAGTAGAAACCTTGTGGAGTGGTAATATGAACTTGGTTCACTTTCGACAAAGATTCCTGTTGGGCAAGGTGTCGACTACAGTGGAGTGATGGACGGCCCGAGCTTTATATCTGTATAGCATCAGACCTAATCGCCAGAATAGTGTATCGAGCCGTCGAGGGAAGAAACTGTTTATTCCTTTCTTGATATTGGAATTCAGCCACTTGGTGACTTTCTACAAGAACGTTTGGAAGTAGCGTCTCTTCGCTTTTCCCGACGTATTCAGCAGTGTCGTCGGCTAAGTTGGTGGTACCAATTTGACTCTCACACCCCTGGAAGACTCATTGAGAAGTTAATACTAAGGCCGTGCAGTCGCTGGCGAGGTATTTATGGGATGTTAAATTGTCAGACTTCAAGATAAGAAGAATATTAAGTTGGATATTGACATTTTGGGCATCAAGTTTGACAAACATTCCTGTTATTAGAAAAGTATAATTGGAACATTCACTTTGGGAACTTTTGATAGTAATCTGCTACTGAGGCCTCTCGTGATACAAACTAAACATCAGTTATATCTGCGAAAGGGGTAGTCCTGCTCTATTTCTTTGCAAAGACGAACTATATAAATGGACACTGATACGAATGATTAAAGGACTGCACTAGTTTTTTTTTGTGATATTCTATATGTATGGGTAAGAATTGTATTGGGTTGTTTTGGTAGTAGGGATATTATAATGGAGAATACGGGTTGTAATTGTGATGCAGGGATAAGTCTGTTTCTTCTTTATGTTGGGGTGACATGAGAGAATCCACTATGTATCAATTTAATGGATTTAGAAATGTTCCTGGTTTGCATAATTAAATGGAACCTTTAATGCTGTTATTCGTGTGTTGTACTTTTCCGTTCCATTTGTAAATACGTAGTAGTAAAACTGTGCTACTCTTCTGCGGGTTTGAGTTCCATGAAGGTGTGGAAACCATTATCTTGGGTACTGTGTTTTTTTCTTCTTTTGTGTGAGAGACGAGAGAGATTGACTTTCCGAGAGAAGAGAAATATGGCGAGTAATTTAGCCACTGCATTTGTGTTTGCTTAGGGTAGGGAATAGTAAAATATTTAACAGATGCAGGTTGTAGTTTTGATAAGGATGGCGACACGACCCTTTTACGGGTGCGTGTTGTTTCGTATGTGGGTTCACTCTGACAGGTAGAAAATGCCATTGAGGCGGAAGTCCCTGAATATGTTCAGGGTGCTCCGATGAACACGGAGCAAAGATTTTTTTTTGCAAAGTTAGATAATTGTGCCAAAGTTGGGTGTTCTTGAAGTGGACAAAGTTTTAAATTTTATTTTAGCTTTAGATGTTGTGGTTGTGTAAACCAGTAAAGGAGAAGTATTTTCTGTAATCTCTCGAGTTAAAGGTCATGGGTGAAGCTGCTACCATATTGTCAGAAGTACTGGGGCAGGGCGAGGGGTGAACATACCAAAGGTATAAACACGCGTTGTTGAATCGGGTGTCTACCGATACTTGGCATACATATAAATGTAGGTTTGTAAAACGTCAGAGACCACAAGAGTCGATGTTAACATTTATAGAGAGTGTTAGGAAATAAGCGATGGCTCTAGATCTAAAATTTACTGAGGAGAAACTAATTAAGATAGTGATGGTGAGGCGGAATCCCAGTACGAAATTACATCAAGGAACGTTAGGGATGCCTACAACGATTGTACAGTTGTATGAGTTTGCGCGTGCTGTGGAGAAGGGTAAAGCGGAATCTAGTGGGTATTATCAGGACTTCAAACGGGAGAGAACAGTCGAGACGTGTGTAGACGACAGTCAAGAAATAAGTTTGTGGATGAGGCGTTGTTTGGGGTAAGAGTACGGGAGCCCGGGGAGGAATTTTATTTGGGTGCAAACAGTAGGTGGAAACGATAAGGCCCTCGATTCATAAGGGGTAGAATATGATCGATGAGATTGGAATGGGTACTGTAGTAATTGTTCCAACTATGGACATCAGACTAGAGATTGTAAGCAAAGGCAGATATCTTGGGAACAGAGGAGGTGTTTTTATTGTCGTAAGGAAGGGCATTTTTGGGTGGAATGCCCCAAGCTCGATAATCGTAGATGTTTGGGAAACTAAGTATGCCTTATTTGTGGTGGGGTGGAAGAAGGAGCAGAAATTCAAATGTCCCGCGAGATTAAAGATTAAGAAGGGTACTTCCAAGTCAGGTCCATGTGTTGTATGGTCTTCTTGGTATGGGGTGCGAGACTTGGCAACGATGGATACCGGAGCTACTAGCTCCTTTATAAAGGCTTCCTTTCTTTATGAACTCTAATGGACTAATCCCCGGCTCCACCATAAGGTCGAGAGTGAAAATGAGTTAAAGACTAGGTAGGCTGGTGGGAGTAGAATTGTGTGCACGCGCCGCGTGGTGCTACATTTTAAGTTGGGTGCCTTTTCTTGGGATTTCAAGTACTGGATTTGTAATCAGTTAATTGTAAATATCGTGATCGGTCTGGATTTTTTTGGGCTTCGATCGGGTCTCGGTTGATGTGGGTGCTTAGGGCTCAAAATTTAGTTTTAAGCAGGATGGCTTTGTGCCCTTTGTGCGAGCCGACGATAAGGGTTGTGATGAGTTAAATTGTCTTCGGGAGGTGCGACAGGATAAGGATGTAGAGCAACTGTTAGGTGAATTTCGGGATGTGATTACTTCCCGAATCGGTAAATGTGATTTAATTCCTTATCAATTTCGTGTCATGGATGATGTCCTAATTCGGTTGCCAATCATTCATTATTCCCCGCCTAAACTGGAGGCTATGAGGGATGTAATCTGTAAGTTAATGGAAGGAGTTATTTCGAAATCATCTTCGGAGTATGCATTTCCTGCTTTCCTGGTGAATAAGAAAGATGGCATTTATCATAATGTGACTAATCTATCCAGTCTTAATAAGAAAATTAATTTAGATATTTTTCCAGTAGCAACGGTAGAAGTTGCATTACAGCATTTGGGTAAGGTCAGAGTATACACTATATTAGATCTTAATAATTCATTTCATCAATGCCTTTTACATCCCGCGTGTAGGCAGTACACAGCTTTTCGAACTCCCTGGGGTCATTATCAATTTAATAGGGTTCCTATGGGTGCCTCATTTTGGTCTCAGACGTCTCGTGTGATGGATCATGTGTTAGAAGGCATAAAATTTCATTATGTCTTCAATTATTTGGATGATGTCGTAATTTATAGTGATACGATTGAAGAATACATTGATCATGTAAGGGAAGTTTTGACTACGTTTCGTAAGGCAGGATTGACGATCAAGCCCAAGCAGGTGGCGTGGTTTTAGAAGGAAGTTAGGTTCCTCTGGTATGTACTTAAGGAGGGAAGATTGTGTATGGATAAGAAGTCGCCCCTATAGCCAAATTTCCTACACTGATTTTATTGAAAGAGGTGCAACAATTTATTGGTTTAATTGGTTATTATTCCCGCTTTCTCCGGCGTTTTGCGGAAATGGCGGACTCATTGAATAGACTCAAGCGCAAGGGACAATCTTACCATTGGGGGGAGGAACAGGAGCGTGCGTTCCTATCCCTTAAGGATGCTTTGATTCATGCTATTGAACTTTTTTTTAGCAGACTTTGATATACATTTTTGCTTACATGTTGATGCCTCTTCATCTGCTTTGGGGGCGGCATTGCGACATAGAAAGGTTGATATCGTCATACCCATTGCCTTTGCTAATCGCAGGTTAATTGAGGCTGAAATGTGTATGAGTGCTTATGAAAAGGAAGCCCTTGCCATTGTGTTTGGTGTGGAGAAGTTTTCCTCATACTTAGAAGGACGCGAGTTTGACCTGTGAACAGACAACCAGGCATTCAGCTAGCACTGGATGAAAACTTAGGCGTTATAAATCTAGGTTTTAATTCAGCAACACATTTGGGCACAGTAGAATCTCCTTTTAAAGTTATGTACGGGAGGAAAGCCATGCACCCATTGTTCAATGTTTGGGGTATGCCCTCTTTGGTGGAACAGTTTAAAGGGAAATAAAGGGAGGATATGATGAAAAGGGTGGCCACCAAACTTACCAGAGTCAGAGCCTTTTATCAGAAGAGAGCCAATGTGAATAGGGAATCATCACACTTTTCTTTGAATAACATTTTTATGTGCAAAAGTTTTAAATTGTCCTCGAAGGCGATGGTTATCAGTAGTAAACTGCTTCCCTATTTTGAAGGGCCTTTATGTGTAATTAAAATTTTGGGACCTAATACGATTTTGTTGGGAAAAATGAAGGATTTGAAACAAGTGAGGAAAGGACACGTCTCCATCTTAAAGAATTTACGGGAGCAACCCCTTCCTCTTCCTTATGTTGTAGTCTACCCCAATAGATTTACTACATATTTGGAGACCACGGCCGATCTTCGATTGCAGGATTGCACCTGATCGTAGGGTTTACGGGGGGGGATTTGTGCTGCCTTGAGAGGTAAGTGTGCTTCCTTCCCTTGATTTATGTTTTTTTCCGGGAGTACAATTAGACTATGCATAGTGAGAAATCTTTACCCTCTCCCCTGTGGGGCATCAACAGTGTATATTGGTGTTCGGGTTTCGTCTACGGGTGGAGGGGACAGCGTTTGATGACATCCAGGAGGAAGGGAGTGCAAGCAAGCTGGAAGGAGAGGTGGGGAAGCAGGGGGGTCGCAGCGAGCATTCTCTGGTGAATCGTCGGGTCGGACAGTAGAAACCTTGTGGAGTGGTAATATGAACTTGGTTCACTTTCGACAAAGATTCCTGTTGGGCAAGGTGTTGACTACAGTGGAGTGATGGACGGCCCGAGCTTTATATCTGTATAGCATCAGACCTAATCGCCAGAATAGTGTATTGAGCCGTCGAGGGAAGAAACTGTTTATTCCTTTCTCGATATTGGAATTCAGCCACTTGGTGACTTTCTACAAGAACGTCTGGAAGTAGCGTCTCTTCGCTTTCCCCGACGTATTCAGCAGTGTCGTCGGCTAAGTTGGTGGTACCAATTTGACTCGCACACCCCCGGAAGACTCATTAAGAAGTTAATACTAAGGCCGTGCAGTCGCTGGCGAGGTATTTATGGGATATTAAATTGTCAGACTTCAAGATAAGAAGAATATTAAGTTGGATATTGGCATTTTGGGCATCAAGTTTGACAAACATTCCTGTTATTAGAAAAGTATAATTGGGACATTCACTTTGGGAACTTTTGATAGTAATCTGCTACTGAGGCCTCTCGTGATACAAACTAAACATCAGTTATATCTGCGAAAGGGGTAGTCGGTAGTCCTGCTCTCTATTTCTTTGCAAAGACGAACTATATAAATGGACACTGATACGAATGATTAAAGGACTGCACTGGTTTTTTATTGTGGTATTCTATATGTATTGGCAAGAATTGTATTGGGTTGTTTTGGTAGTAGGGACAATATAATGGAGAATAGGGGTTGTAGTTGTGATGCAGGGATAAATTTGTTTCTTCTTTATGTTGGGGTGACATGGGAGAATCCACTATGTATGAATTTAATGGATTTAGAAATGTTCCCAGTTTGCATTATCAAATTGAACCTTTAATTTGTATTTGTGTGTTGTACTTTTCCGTTCCATTTGTAAATACGTAGTAGTACAATATGTGGGCAATTCTCTGAGCTCTTTGAGACAGACGTCTTGTAATTAGAAATAAAATAATTTAATTCAGTTTGGTTCGACTCCCGTCGCACACCTCCTTTCTGTCTGCCGACCCGCAGCAGCAGTCCTCTTGTTTCGCCCAATACTGCTCAGAAGGTATGTGCCTGCAGCCTCATAGTAGACTATGACATCATCAAGATGTCTTCACCAGTCTTTCTCCACAAGTGTGGCACCTTCTTCTAGCACGACCAATAGCGAACTCCCTCTAAATCTGTTGATTCTGTTTTTATACTTGGCTAAACAGTCAGGAAATCACAGCATTTCAGGGGTCTAAAATTAGACATTACATCATGCTTTGGATGTGACTTGAGCCTCATAGGGTTAAAGCACAGTTGAGACAGGTCTCCGTGACGTAGATTGGCAGGGTTTCCATCACGAGGCCGTCTAGCTTGTGAGTTAAGGGCCAACCCACGTAAGGTGTTTCGACACAACCTCCAGTCAGCCAGCCCGCAGAAACACAGCATGCAACAATATAATACAAGCATGTATGTGTATATCTGAAAGTTGTGACAAAAAAAAAAAAATATATATATATATACACAATGTTTTTAATGCTAAGAATGTTTTAAATACTGTAAAAAAGTATTAATTGAAACATACGAGTAAATAGGAACAAAATTAGAAACAAATACCTAGCCTACACCTTTTCATGATTGTGACATTATAAACACAATGTACTACTGGTGTATGTCAGCCACAATTGTTTCATGAATCTTGAGACACAAATAAAATTAGTAACATAAAAGTAGTGGGGCCATTTTAAAAAATTAAATTAGTAATAATAAATTCAATTTAAAATGCAATTTTTAGACTTTTTGGGGTGTTACATTTTTTTTTAGTTTCTGTTTTCAGTGTGTCCTAGGAACATATTTAGGGGCATACTGTATTTCTTTGAGTACTGACGTAATACAAACTGCAACATTCATATACTAATACAGTACTTATGTTTACATGAAGCTAGGGTATTTTTGATTCAAGGCCAGTGGGTGCCTTGAATGCCATACACATGTACTATAATACTATATTACCTATTTGACTGGTAGGGCCACTTGGATCAACATCAATTTTACTGCTTGGTACGAGGTTGCTTGCTAGTAGTTCACTACAAAGTGCTTGTGTTCGGCCTACTAATGACTCTGTCAAACCATCATGAAGCAGCTGGTCAAAGATTGATTTCAGAACTTCACTTAGAGCAACCAAACCATGTTCATATTGCTCGAAGGAAAATTTTAGCTGTTCCTGCAAAAAATGATTTCCTCCATCAATCTTTTTACACTTTTCATTTATAATAATAATCGTTAAATTACTATGTCACTATTCTACAGTACCTACACTATTAGGTGTGTTATAAAGTTTCAGGCAGCAATTTTAAGCAACTTCCTACATTGATCTGCCAACAGACTTAGCATATTTCAATGGTAACAATACCTTAAATTGTAGAAGTAATTTCTGAAAATAAAGATTTTCAGCTAAGCAGAAGACTACATAACATCAAAACAAATACAGGACATTTCTTTGGTGATCCTTGCCCCTACATCCCAGTACTAGTCCATACTAACCTTGTATCACTCCTCACCAGCACCTGTGGCGGATTTAATGGGGAGGGGGACGGAGGGGGCGACCGCCCCCCCCCCCCTAAGAACCTGATGTGTGTTTTTTTTTTTTGTGAAGAAAATTGTTAAAATATGTAAAGAAGAAACATTCCATTTGTACAAACAAATATTTGCAAATAATATCCAACCATGCACACGGATTCACGAATGACTTAATATAAACACTCATATAGTATGTACATTTTATGTGATCATAACTGCAAAATTAAATATTGTTAAACAACTTTTTCCCTTCTTTCGAGCTCCGTTTTACGTAAGCAAGGCTCGTTCTTGCTCGAAAAGCACTGTGTGCTGTGGGGATATATTTCCTGTTTTTTATTTTGTGTAACATCCCTTTCGACACTTTCTCAGTAGGAGGGCAAGTGGTCAGGTCGAAGAGAGACAGGTGGGGAGGGGGGGTGGAGTGTCTTTACGCATTGTCAGTCACTAGTGTGCAGTGAATGAGTGATGGTTTCAAATATGTTGTGAAGTGTTTTACGTTATGTTTTAATGTTGAATACTAACTAGGAAGATAGAGAAAATACCTGTTTACATATTTTTAATAAACTGCAGAAACAACAAGCAACAAGAGACGGCGATGCTGACACTATGACACAGGTTCGATTTTATTAGGTTCTTTATACCGTAAAAGCAGTTTAAGGTTGTTCTAGCGTGAAAAATTCTAACATTTAATTTGTTCGAAATAGTGTTAATTTATTAGTTAGTGTTATATTATTATGTTACCAGTGACTATATTTTCAACCCAAGAACAATATTTTAGCGTGCGTAGTTTTCCCTTAACTACATGTCAAAATCAAAATTCGACGCTACAGGAACATATCCCAGCGAAACCTTAATGAATAATAGTAGTTAAATAATTAACAATGAACTTACATTAATGTCGCGGGTTGTATGCTTACAGCTATAAAAATAAAAAACAACAAAGTTTTGTATTTAAAAAAACTAAAGTAAAAGATTTTTACTAGACTTTCAATAATGTATTAAAATACATTATTTTTATTCTTGTGTCGATAAATACGAGCGAATAGCCATTGGCTCGTGATATCTAATTTCAGAATAAACTGTTTAGTTTCAACAAGTCTGTTGGTTTTAGTGGTATATATTCCCGTGACATGAGGATTTTGAACGAGTGAAGAGATTTTGATCAGTACTTAACAACTAGGTAGTTTGTGCTTGTGATGGGTGACATGATATGAATGAGTATGCACCGGAATGAAGGGGCAGGTTAACCGGAAGATCCCCGGGAAAAATCGTTGACCAGCAGAGCAAAATATTTTGCAAAATTTACTAGATCGCACCTATCTTTTGCGAGGTCTGATAGGTTATGATTTCCAATGTGGTTTTTAAGAATTGCATCACAGAATGCAGTGTATCTGTAGCACGTAATAAACACTTATAGTTTCTAGATTCAAAATGTTTTGTGCAACTTAGTTTGTCATTCATTAAAATAAGAGTACGTTTTTCAAGAGCTAACACAACAAAAAAATATTCGTATATGCAGAATCATAAAATTTTACTAAATTTGCGGCAACTTTAAGTTCTGTGGTGTAAAGTGTGGAGTAACAAGAAGTTGGCAAGTTCAGTTTAAACCAGATAGCAAGCTCTCACTGTCCTCCCGTAGCATGATTATCATCATACAAGGTTTGTTGGTTTTGCACTTGATGGTTATACGCCCGCTAGTTTCAGCAATACGTAGCTAAAATACGTTGAAGGTTACCATGGCATCGTCAGCGGTCTGCGACCCTAACTTGTGAAGCTTTGCAATACTTCTAAATAACCGGTTTGAATACTGCAACTCGTAGGCGTCCCGACGCATAAATTGAAAACGCCAGGCGGTATCACCCGGTTCGTCGATCTTTTGAATCAACACCGTCTCTCTACTGGTGTTCGGCTCCTGAACTGACGCCCAGCGGCAGCACCCCGGCCCTCCGTTATCTGCGTCTCAACGACGTCTTCCGCGGCTCCTAAACATCTGTCCTTAAATCTGCCAACAACCTAGCCATGCTCTTGTTTGGCGCCAACCTCCATGTCGCTTACCCTGCAAGCGTAGGTTCAGCTGGACCAATCAGGAGACAGCTTCCAAAAGATGGCTCCGCCCTTCAAGGACACTATTAACTTCCTGCCACTGCCGCATTTATTATATAATTTCATTCTTCTGCACTTTAACAAATACCTTACATGTATTTTAATTAATTCTTAAAATTTCACACATTGTAATTATTGTAACTATTTAACATTTGTATCTTAAACACAATAGGCTGGCTTTTCTCCCCTCTCGTCCGGCAGCTAGGGAGGTTAAATGAGCGTTAGTGGAGGCGAGAAGGCCCAGACCCTTGCACCTGCTGTTTCCACAAAGACAGATTACATATGTTTCTGTTTTTACTAAATACAATTCTGTACATAGAGAATATCGGCATCCTGACACGATGACGAGAAGAATGAATCGTCGCATGACACGTTTACTATTACATCTGTAATTTATGATAATTGCTTACAATTGATGGTTATTACTCTTTTTAATTGGGGTAGTGACCACATGGCACGTCAGAATATTTTTTATATCAGCACGAAGATTTTCCTTTTACAAGCATAATTTATCGTAAAAAATATAACCATTTTTTGAAAGCAGTACCTTCAAATTTTTGGCCTGAAAACTCCTGAAATAGCACCATTTTGCACCTATAAATCCAAATTTTTCCGGGGGAGGACCCCCGAACACCCCGCTTTTGGTTCGTGGGGTGGGTATATATACTTCTTAAGGCATACTCCCCCCCTCCCTAAGATAACTGTTTAAATCCGCCACTGACCAGCACTGAAAAACTTACTTCACTATTAATGCAGCAAGGTAGAAAAATAAACGGAATGTCACATTTATGTTTCACTTTCTACCATAAAACCAAATCAAAACACTATCATCATAGCATAAAAGCCTCCATTGGAAATATTACATTATTAGAGGTTTTTTGACAGCAATACCTGTGCTTAATGTATTCCCTTACATATTAAATTGCATGACATTTATCTAACAACATTACTTTTTCAAATTACAGTTTTGATATCTACTAAAGAATCAGATGTTATGGCAGAGATACACAATCAAACTTGATGATAAATTTTCAACCAGAAAAGACACTCTTAAGCTCGAATTAACTTGAAAATTTATTTTCTTGTTAGTGACATTAGCCAGAAGTAACTCCGGATAGTAAAAGACTTGTTATAATAAGGAACGAGGTTAATAATATGCCATCATAAAATTTTGAAGTAAGTATGACCAGTAAATATTTCCTTACCAAAAACTCTGCAGCACATTTAGCCGCATCTTCTGCTTGGACGACAGATAATTTCAGCATCTCTTGGGTAAGCAAATCCAGAATGTGCCTGTTGCCTGGGAATCCATAGTGAGGGTGCAACTGTGTGTCTAGGTGGCTACGTTGCTCACTGTGATCTCTTTGTACATTTTCAAATGCTAACAGAAAAGTTTTTTGCTTTTCTTCTAGTAGATGTAGTTCATTTTCTTGGAAGAGAGAGTAGCTTTTTTGTTCATGTTGAATGGCTAAATTCTTCAATGTCATCAAAATCTGGATGAGTTCTGTCAGAAAAATAGTAACACATTTAGGATGTGAAATTAAAAATGCACCAATAAATAGTTATGAGAATTTTGTTTTATACATAAAAAATAGTTTTTTATACCAAGCAAAGGAAGTTAACAAACATTAAAATTGTGGTTACAAATAAGTTTCTTGGTAGACAGTCTATATGGAATAACACTTATCACTGTCAGTTGTAAATTAAATATCAAAATTGTATGATTATTTGATTTTATGAATCACTAAAACACCTATGGATATTGATTCAATTATTGTAAGTTTATTTTCTATTCACAAAAGTAACCAGGTTACTTTTTATATATATATATATATATATATATATATATATATATATATATATATATATATATATATATATATATATATATATATATATATATATATTTATTTGCATTGAAAGAAAGAAAATTAAGTATGGTTTGTGGTATTATTAAGAATTTGTATTTAACAAAAAAAATTATAATTTAGTTCGGCCAAATTTGTTCCTGAAATGTGTGTTAAATTTGAATATTATACAGACATTTTTATTTATCTCCTACGAATTTTCCATTTGTTTAGAAATACCAGTAAACCATTTTGCTCTATAGTCTGGTCTTGGCATATTATTTTGGTTTTTAATAAGTAGTTCACCAAGTGAGGTGGCGCTACAGTAATATATTGGACTCACATTCAAGAAGAATCGGGTTTGATCCCCGGCTCCGGCCATCCTGATAACAGATTTCCCTGGTTTCTCAAAATCGCTCCAGGAAAATGCTGGGATAGTTTCTTAAGAAAGGCCATTGCCGACTCCTCTCCCAGTTCCTGTCATTGTACTAAGTTGTGTCACCATCTCTAATGACCTCGCTGTCAACGAGACATAAAGCCCACTTACCATTATGAGAATTAATGTTACCTTCACAAAACTTATCTTGCAAAAATATTTTTAAACTAGTTTATATATGTTTTCTGTCATTTTGTGAACAGGGAATAAAATAATGTGTGTAAGTCACAAAGCGGATGTTGCATTTTCAGGTGTTTCTATAGTGTAAAAAGAAGGTATTTTTTTCATCTTAATTTAAATATTTGTATTAATCTGATAGTTCACAAATGAGTGTAGACATTTCCTCCTGTCTTTATAGCTTACACAAGTTATACCAGCAGCCAGCACGAACTGAGATTCTAACCCAGGCCAGCAGCATTGCTAATATAATGTGGTTGTTGCACACTGACCCACCTGTGGCAGCTTGGATGAGCTTTTGGAGAAGTACGTTAAGAGTGAATGGGAGGAGGAGGAGGAAGAGTGTGAAAGCATGAGTGCTAGAGCAAGTGCAAGTGTAAAAATATGAGAAAGAGAATATGCTAATGTGTGGGATGCTGTGAACTACCGCTACAGGCTGTCCAAAAACAAACACAAAATGTGCACACCATGCAAATCCTGGGCTAAATTGGAGATGGAAATGTTAGTGACAAATTGTTGTACGATGACATTTTATATGCACAATGTGGCAACATAGAACCGTAGTTAATTCCCTCCTGCGCTCCACAGATATCCTATTTATCTTACTACTACTGTTCTGACTTGCATAATTAGGGTGTGTGCAGGTTAAAAGCCCGAGCAGTCCAACCATGATTCTAAATTTACTTGAGATGACGTACATAAAATAATACCTGGACGTGGAGCACAAGAGGGGACTATCTCCATGCAGTGTTACCACATTGTGCACAAGAATTTGGTTCCCAGATTAAATACAGCTATTTTTACACTTCACTGTATGATGAATACAGCAGATTCAAAGGTTCTACAAATTATATATTTCTCTTATTTTCATTCATTAATATCTTATGGTGTAATTTTCTGGGGCAACTCAGTGACAGTCAAGAATGTCTTCAAACTTCAAAAAAAGGCAGTTAGAATGATTAACCACAAAAAACTCAGAGATCCATGTAAACAACTTTTTATTAAAAATAACATATTAACATTACCAAGCCCATATATTTACTCTCTCCTAGTTTTTATTAAAGAAAATTGGTTAAATTTTAAGAGCAGTACAAATAACACTTTATACCACTATAATACAAGAAACAAAAATAATCTTCATTTGCCCATTTCCTCACTTACGTTATTTTAAAAAAAATATTAATTACATGGCACTTAAGATTTTCAATAAGTTGCCTGCAGAGATTAAACAAAATTTTAATAATAGTTTAGAAAATGTAAACATAAAACTAAAAAACTACTTGGTACAAAAAGCCTATTACTCTATAGATGAATATTTAAAGGATTGATGTCTCCTCGTTATTGTATTTAAATTATATTATATACATGTGGCTACTCAAATATTTTTAACCGTATTATGTATTGCTGATAAGCACTTAATTTAGTTATTCAAATTGTGTATGTTTTTCTTGTTTTTATTATGTGTTTCTCTTCTGTATTCTTCATGTTCAGGAGTGTAATCAATCACTGACAACACCAACATTCCTGAGCATTTTTGCTCAAAAAATGGAATCTAAGGGTGGCTTAATAAATAAATAAATAAAATCGCACAACATTTCGCCACTTTAGTTTCATCTCCAATCCATCCCAGGATTCACGTGGTGTGCTTATTATGTATTTGTTTCTGGACATCCTGTATATCTGAACATCACCCATTCACACTTCATCCTGCAGAATGATGTGATACGGCCATGGGTAATGAGGATACCCAGAAACGGTTATTGGAAGGGTTTTTGAACTGTAGTTGTGAAGATAGAAGAAAGAATTATCTTTTTTGATGTTTTTGAATGCTGAGGTAGTAAAAAAAAATTCAATCTAGTTATCTTGTTGTAATTTTTGTTTTTTGTTTTCTGCAGATGCAGAAAAATTCCTAATGTTTTGTTGGTGTTGGGGGGAGGGGGGGTTTGAAACCTTAAAACTACCTTCCTGGGTGGCCAAACAGCAGCATAGTCTATGTTTGGAGCTGATGTGACATGAATGCTACTATGGTGTATTCAAAACATTGTACATCCTCTGGCTTTAAGCCTGAACCCTAACACAAGGGCCAGCAAGCTGTGTGGTATCATATTCTTTCCGTCTCTAAAGTGTATATATGTTCAGCGCAGTGATCAGGCAGCAATGAAAGTGCTCAATATGGGATGTATTGGGGAAGTATGCCGCCTGTTGGTTAGCCATCAATACAAACAACTCCATGGATCTGCCACCCCTTTCTCTTGAATTTTCTCATGGACATTGAACTGGCATACACACTGAATATTCTGGTTAGTATCATTCCACACACATATTTTATATCCTGCATTGTTTACTCCATTCTTTTTCTCACCACAGCCACTTCATTAGTGTTTATATTATTTATCTGTGTTCATTTTTAATGCCCTGGGTCATGTTTCTCTACAGGTAATGTGCACACCTTTAATTCGAGAGTGGTAGCCCTTAGATTAGGAATTACCTACAGTGTTTTGTTTCTCTGCTCTAAGTATGTTTCTGTATTATTTACCACACGTCTAATAACATATGTAATTTTAATTTCACTTTGACTTTATTTTTGATAACAATTACAACAGTAACGACTACATTAATTCACAATCATATCACATCATCTTGGCTACATCTACATGTATCATAAACATGTTTACAGGTTGTCCAACTTCTGAGTTAGTTATTACTATAGTAAAGTATGCATACATAATTAATTATTGTGTGTACTGAGTTTGCCTAGTCTTCAGTAGACCTAATTAATGCTAAGCAGTCCATGCTGTCACCTATATTAACTTAAGCGGAAGTGTCCCTGGCAGCCAGTTGTTGATGACCGCCAAGCATACCATGTTCTCTTTTCACCACTTTGGGACACGGACGTGTACCAGCAACACTGCATCTCAACTTTGTTTTAACAGACTAGTAATGCTGTAAGATTTATGGTATTTCCACTGGAACTTTTTAATTGCTATCTCCTGTGTGCTTATTATAGCTGTGTGTTCCCCGTTTCTGGCGCGAGAGCTTGAATTTAACTCTTAGCTGCCAGTGAAGGAATTTGGTTTGTGAACACATGTGCACTAGCTTCATCTTGGAACATCCAGGACACTTTAGTTAGTATTTGTGCATCAACTTTTGTTACATCCTCCCATCCAGCACAAGTATCAATAAGCAATGTTCACATAGAGCGCAACATGTATATGCTAGCCTGCAATAAACCCAGTATAACAACTAATTATGTGTGTTTTCTTGGTGCTCTTGGCAATCTCCTGGCCTACAGGGAGAAAGAAGAGCACTAAGAGTATGCAGATCAGATAGTTCTATAAATTCTAAACCCCTTAAACAGGCTCGTAGTCCCAACCCAGTTCAGTTACAGCTGGGCGGCATCCAACCTTATCAACATCCGTAATTTGCTTGCACCTACAGCCAAATGGCATCAATTATAAACCAGCAGGGTTTCATTCACGTGCTAGTAAGCATTAACTGAATACAAGTTACGAGTGTTTCAAAACAAATGTGGGATGGTTTGCCAATAATGGTATGAGACTATAGAATGTAATCAGTTTGTCTTGCAGGGTTACGTCCTCACTGTGACATTACAGACACCATTATATTAGTACTCAGGCCCATTTATTCTTGATGATACTAACAATCCACATTTATGTCAGTGCCAACCAATATTGAAAGGCTTACTGGTTTAACCATAGATTATTATTTTTGCTCTATGCTAGCATATATACATTATGCTCTTCAGAATTGTAATATGTCATGGGCTGTGTTACATAAAAAATAAAATTTTTCACCATGCTCTTGATGAACATTAAAAACTCTGTTTAAATCACTGTCTACAAGTATGCTTAAAAAAACTGCTACAATAATTTTATAACAAACTGTTTTATATTTCAGATGTTACATGCCCTAAAACAGCTTTACAGACTTAGTAGAGTTGCACAGGGATAGAGGGAAACCTACGTCTAAAGTACTGGACTCCGAGTTTCATTGCACCTATTCCACGCTTATGATGATAAAAGGAATACATTTTTCGTGGTTAACCGGAGACCCAATAGATTAAAAATTTTAAAACCAATCTAGCTCTGTGAAACACAAATTAATAAAAATTATATTGTGCAGGTCACCATGCACTAGTATGCATAGCAAGCTTAAAGACTGGAACTTTCATTCTTGGAATTATCTCCTGAGAGCTCTTAATTTGTGTGTCATGTGTCGCTCCTTTTCTATCCCTTCCCTTTAGACTCTTGGCCTGTTATGTTGTTTGTTTTATAACTCTCATATTTATTAAGTCCTTTACTTTTACAACAATTCGTAAAACATTAACATTACAATACCTTGTATAATATATGTCTCCTCTGCAGAGGTACAAACCTTACGATCAAAGATATTTATACTACATGAGTGCCAACTATTACATATAATTTTTCCTATCCTAATAATACAATTAACTTAAAACAATACATCTTCCCCTCTTGGGTTTTCCTTTAACTTTCAGTTGGATCAGATGGTCTTTTGTGAATGACTTGTCGGCCACTTTTAGTGACGTAGCATTCAGTAGCATTGACTCTGCCACTAGGACATTTTTGGTTGCTGAACCTGAAAGCTCCCCTTCCCTGGTGAATCTCTGTGTCCACTAAAGTGGTTTTGATTCCTTCAAATTCCTCACTTGAAGTATTTTCAAACCCGTTAAAGCCCTGTTCCCTTTCTCTATTGTTCTCAGCTCCAGTCTCCGGGTGAGTCTTACTATTAGGTCTTTTGTCCACCAGAGTGGTTTCAGACCCATAAAATCCCTTGCTTGAAGTGTTTTCACATCCTTTTAAGCCCTGTGCCCTTTTATTATTGTTTTGTTGCTCCCCAATGCACTCGTTTTCTGGAATTGATACACCTCCCTTCCCTTGAATTTCAGTCTTAGACTGTTTCATCTCGCTTGTATTCCGCCTTACCACTCGTTTATCTTTGTCTCTTCTCACCCAGTACAATGTAGGTTCTTTGCATCTTGATATCACTACCCTTGACTCCCAATATTCATCCCTGTCTGTTCTAACGACAATCCTCTCCCCTTCCCCAAAGCTAACTCCTACACTCTTAGCTGTTATGTCATGGAACCCCTTTGTTTTGTGTTGTTTGGCCAGTAGGGCTTCATTTACTCCTTCTTGCACTACGGGCTGAAGGGCTGCAAAACTCATTTTTGCTGGAGTTCTAACCTGTCTACTGAATAATATCTGAGCTTGTGAGGCATTTAGTCCAGTGACAGGCATATTGTTATGCTCCCTCAATAGGTCCCTATAATCAGTCCCTTCAGCTCAACTCTTCCGCAAGATTTTTTTGCTGATCCCTACGGCCTTCTCGGCCATGCCATTGCTCCTAGGGTAGTGGGGACTGCTAGTCCTAAGCATGATTTCTTTCCTACTGAGATATGTTCTGCATTCGAAGGAGTTGAATGGTACATTATCTGCCATACGGATTTCTGGGAAACTATGTACATTAAACACTGTCTGCATGGCATTGATGACTGAGTCAGCTGTCTTGCTAGTTAATGGACATACTGTATGTCCAACCAGTGGGAGGAGTAATAAATAAGGACAAGGTAGGAGTTTCCAGCATCCTGCAGGCTGTATGCTCCTACCTGAACGTATCACAATTTCGGTACTTCATGAGGAAGTAGAGGTTCACGATAATTTTTTGATCTGAACTTTTCACACGTAGCGCAGCGTGCGACTTTGCCCTCAATGTCTGTGGACATTCCTGGCCAGTAAAACAATTTATGAGCCCTGTTCAGAATTTTTTGAACCCCTAGGTGACCTTCATGAACCAATCCTAGCACGTATGGTCTCAGTGATCTCGGAACTACTACCTTGTCACCTAGAAACAATATATTACCTGCAATATGAAGGTCCTCCTATATTTTATAGTATGACCTACATTCTTGAGGAACTTTACTTAGGTGAGGCCAGCCCTTTAGGCTTAGTTCAATTACTGTCTTTAGCTGGGGATCTTTAGATGTTTCTACCTGAAACTCAGCTTTCCTGGTATCACTCATTGGCAAGTGAGCACTTACTGAGTATACCATTTCCCTAGTTTCTGGGTCATCTCCCCTTTCCTCACAGCCTGATCGAGATAGCACGTCCGCAAAATGAAGGTCTTTACCTGGGACATAGTATACGTGGAGGGAATACTTGAGAAGTTTCATTCTCAGGCGTTGAAGCCTAGCTGAACCAATTTTCCTAATGTGCTTCTTCATTATAAAAATGAGGGGCTTATGATCTATTTGAATGTACACATGATGACCATATATGAAGTTATGGAACTTAGTTGTGGCAAACGAGATGGCTAGCAGCTCTTTCTCAAACTGTAAGTAGTTGCGTTCGCTCTCACTGAGAAGTCGTGAACCTGTAGAAACTAACTGGAGTTTACCTTTTGAAGTCCCTTCTTGGAATAAGCAACACCCTAATCCATTCTGTGAGGCATCACATTGCAATGTAATATCCTTGCGTGATTCAAATGATGCCAGCACAGGAGTAGAGGCAACTTTTTCTTTGAGCAACTCAAATGCAGTTTGATGACTTGGTAGCCAGTGCCATGTGACATTCACCTTCAACAACTCACACAAGGGGGCCATAATGTTTGCCATTTGTGGGACAAACCCTCTTACATAGTTAAACATACCTAGTATGCATTGTAACTGCTTTTTGTTAGAGGGGGGTTTCAGTTCATTCAATGCTTTTACCCTATCAGGATCAACCTTCATGCCCCCTGAAGAGAACACATATCCTACATATTTTACCTCCTGCAATTTGTATTGTAGCTTCTCTTTATTAAATTTAATGTTTCTACCCTTGGCCCTCTCAACTACCTGACTGACGGTGGCATCATGGATTTCTTCCGTCTCCCCCATGCACAGTAAGTCGTCAAAATAAATTATTGTATTGTGAATATCTGCAAAGTTTGCTTCAACTAGGTTTTGAAAAATTCCCGGTGCACTAAATACCTCGTATGGTAACCGGAGATACCTGTATATGCCACTAGGCCTAGAGAAGTAAAACTTTAATGAAGACTCCTCATCTAGCTTGACTTGGTGAAACCCTTCACGCAAATCAAATACTGTAAAATATCTCTTCTGTGTAAGCTGTTCACAAATTTCGCCTATAGTAGGGACCATATGACTCTGTCTGATGATATTGTTATTTAAGTCTGATGGGTCTAAACACAGTCTAAGTTTACCATCAGGCTTCTCTGCTATTACCAAGTTACTAACCCATGACCTAGGATCAACTTCATTGACTTTTGCTACAACCCCTTTCTTAACTAACCTATCCAGTTCATCTTTGAGTGGTTTCTTGAGTGCTAGTGGTACTCTCTGTGGGGGTCTGCAAACAAGCTCTGCACCAGGTTTGGTTAAAATTTTACTCTCTTGAGGAAAACAACCTAGACCCTGGAACACTCCTGGGTTTTGTGCTACAAAGTTGTCCTTCACACTTTCTTTAATTTCAACACTATTAACACGCTGTATTATATTGAGTGCCACACATCCTGACAGCCCCAGTAGGGGAACAACATATATGTCTACAATCATGAACTCAATCATGGCTTCTTTCCCAATGGAGTTACAACACCATCCAAGGTTTTTAGTTTAACTTCGGTTGGATGCACTTTTAAACTGTTGATTGATTTTTTTGAAAAGGTTAACTGGAAGTATACTGACTTGGGCCCCTGTGTCCAACTTTACACTTAATTGTTTTTCCTCATTGTACAACCTCTCCTGCCACTCATTGGGGTAGGTCATCCTTTTTTTCTTATTAGTACTTGATGTACTAGTGGGCTTAATATCTACAACATTAAGATACACTTGTAGACTGTCACAATACAAGGATTCATCAGAGCTGTCCACTGAACGTTGGTCTATTGCCTGTACCTTTTTTATTTTACATGCCTTCGCAAAATGATTGAGTGTGCCACACTTGGCATACTTCTTACCGTAAGCTGGGCATGCTCGTGGACCATGTGTATGTAGTCTGGCACCTGGTACACTTGTATACCTTGCTTCTGCTGCTACTTTTTTTTCTCACTCTTCTTTGACCCACTCCCCCACTTCCTGTTCACCGTATCAACACAGGACACACTCCCCCCATCTGCCATCTGCACTCTTCTGATGAATTTGTAGCACTTGTAACGTGCTCTGTTCACAGACGCGACAATGACCCGCTGCCTTGTTCAAAGTGAGGTTATCCATGCGAAGCAACGCCTCTTGTACAGCTATGTCTCGAATTCCATGAATGATTAGGTCATGCAGCATTTTTTTCTCTGCAGTATCTTCCTGTTGTCCTTGGTTACTCACATTCATAGTACTTGGGGCTGACGATGTGTTAAAGTAGCAATTTGTGACAAGGTGATACGTCGTGAAGTAGTGCTCAAAACTTTCGCCTTCCTCTTGAACCGGTTAAAAACAAAACGCTCAAACACTTAATTGGCGCATGGGTTAACGTAATGTTCAATGGCTACCTTCACTTTTTCATACTTGTTCGCGTCCTCTGCGGGAACATTTATAGATGCTAGGATTATAGCAGACGCGCTCCCCATCATATTCGTGAGAAGGGATATTTTCACCTTATCATGAGACGTATCTTGTCCTGTTCCTACAAGATAATCCTCGAACTCCGCTTCCCAGAACTTCCAGTCCTGATAAGCAGTCTTACTTTGCAGGTTTAGGTCCGGAGGTTACTTCATGTTAGCACCCGCCATTGTGGGTTCTCTAGAACAATATTCACGTATCTGTGCCTCACTTTACATTCGCACAATTGTATGGCCGATTCTTTAACTTGACTCCTCTCGACCACGCCATGTTATAACTCATGTTTATTAAGTACTTTACTTTTACAACAATTCGTAAAACATTAGCATTATAATAGCTTGTATAATATATTTCTCCTCTGTAGAGGTGCCAACCTTAGGATCTAAGATATTTATGCTACATGAGTGCCAACTATTACATATAATTTTTCCTATCCTAATAATACAATTAACTAAAGACAATACATACTGTGTTACAGTTTGCGTTCCTCCTCCCCCTCCTCCTTCTGGTTCCCTCACCATTGTACCCCCTCCCCTTTTTTTCTCATCTACCTTCTTTCCTTGGCGGCCTTCAGGCTCAAGGGGAGCTAAACATTTGCGTCTGGTCGGCTGGTAGGGGCAGTACCTTCCTAGCACTGGTAAGTACTCTCACACGTGGTTGGTGTTTCCTTGTCTTGAATTTGAACTTTTAACTTTATTCTGAGTTTGGAAGGTTGAAGTACGTATTAGTATTTACTGGTTTTCATATTACCCCTGAAGAATGTAATTAACTGTAGTTTATTCCTGTCGTGAGAGCAATTTGCAGCTAGGTAGTTTTCCTGGACCTTTCACCTAGCCCATTTCTTCGTCAGACCATTGGTTCTGTTCATTATATGGTTTGTGCTTATTTGTTATTAATTGGATTAGTACGTTACTGAAATGTATGTAGTGTGCCATTTGTTTATGGCACAATTTTTCTCTCTGACTATCTTGCAAAACCCCTGTCACAGTCTTAATTTTTTTTTCTGGAACGTTAATGGCGTCACTGTTAAGCAAAATGTATTTACAAAAGCCTCACTGTTTTTTTTTAGTTAGTAATAGCTTATTAATCAAATAACGTACATGATGTTATTTTTATTATTAATGTTGTTTAATGTTTGTGAATTTGAATGTTAGAAGTTAACGAAACGTCCGGTAGTACTCTAAGTATTACTAAAATATAAACTACTTATGTAGTACTATTACCAAATATTCCAAGTTTGTAACTAAATTTGGTTATGAATATGTGCTATAAATATTCACTTTATTATTTGTGAACTTGTACTTCTTTCTCAGTAATTCTTGATTAATATTTTAACGTGTAAAAAAAAAGAAGTGCATATTGGTGCACGAACGAGTAACATGTGTTCGATGTATCAAATTCACCAAACTCTACTCTAGGCGCAATCCTTGATATTCTGTGACTATTTCCGCCTTCTTCCTTCTTCTACTTGCACAATGGCGTGATCACTTGTGAATTTTAACTCTCTAGTTGAATCCTCATTATGAGGTGACACCCTTTGTATCTTACTACTTTGGGTAAATTCTTTATTCTTTATTTTATTTCTCGAGTATATTTGTGTTATATGGGTTTTTGGGCTCACACAATGTGGTTATTTGTTTAATTACTGTAGCGGTTCCAGCGCGTGGGTGATATAGCCTACCTGTTTTCGTTCATAGCTGTGGAAAGGTCCGTGAGCCTATAGCCTCGACATGTGATGCCCTGCGCCTGCGCCAAACAAGCGGGATGCATGTTCTTTATTTGATTTGAACGCCATAATTATTATTTAAATGCTCTTCGTGTGTTTTTGGTGAATTTTGAGAAACAAAATTACCAACCTAACATTGTTAAAAAAAAAAAGGAAGGAAATTTACTGATTGAAAAGACCTTTGTGTGGATATGTTATACTAAAAAAAAATTACCTTGGTCTTGTTAAAGCATAAAATAAAATGTTATGAAAAGAAATATCAATTATAAGTTCCGGGGCCCCGAATTTTGTTCAACTTAAAATGTAACCACGTAATTCATTATTGTGAAACCACAATGATATTCAAGATAAACAGATGTTAATACAAGTAGATCTTTTAAAAACTTAAAATACTCAAGTTCACGCATTGATATGTGCAAAAAAAAATAATAAACACTGTTGCAAGTAAACATATCTGTTGGACATTTGTGTTTCACTTATATTTTCCTGGTCAATAACATAATTTAGAAATAAAAGTACTAAGTAAATTTAATTGAAGTAGATTTTGTAGGAGACTGTTGACAACTGTGGGTTTAGCACTGTTTTTTAATTATTTTACTGAGTGTGTTCATGCAGGAAACTCAACGACTCACATCTGAGCCTGGTCTGCCCCTGTCTCTGTGAGGCCTCAGTCATTTTGGGTGTTTGCCTTTCGGGTGACTGAGGGGTTGCAGGGATTTGGGCGGCAAAGGGTGGCTCAGTAGGCCTATACAATTTGTTTATAATAATACAGTTGTGTATTGAAATTGGTTCGTGCTTGGATTTTTAAGCATACCTAACCTTTTTGAATGGTTGGTTATTTCCTTTGGTCATTTTGGAATATTTCTTCATATTAATGAAGTACCAGTACAGAACTGCACAATATGTTGGATCTTATTCCTTCTAGTTTGGCTTCTTACTCAGTTTTCTCAACTGGGTGAAGAAATATGGTTGTGTTGTGCCGGTTTCCCCAGCACAAAGTACACGGGAACGGGATTGAATCCCAAGCTAACTACTGGGTCACTGAAATAAGCAACAACAAACTGTAGAGCTAACATGCGTGATTATTAAAAAAGCTTACAAAACAAAGAAGCACAGCCTGAAGCATAACAAAATAGTGCAGGAACATACAGTCATTACAGGCACAAATAAGGCACAGGTAGCAGGCAAATTTAATCATAGTTACAGCGGTTGAATTTAAGCTGAAGCTCTCCTGACATTCTGTCAAACCGGCCCAAAACAAACCAAGCAAACCAATCAGGGTGACGTCATGCGACTTACCGGGATTCCACAAGTTGAAATACTGAGCGACCCAAGAAAACGAAAAGGAAAAACAAACACTTACCAAGAAATAATTAGACGCACGTTGGTCGACGGACAGCTGAGAGAGCTGGAGCATGAAAGTGCTACGCACTGGCCGGCAAACAGAAGCAAAGTGGCAAGATGGGATCGAAGCAACACCTGCCACAGCTGGCTAATTGTGAGGAAGGGAAAGGGAAGGTAGGAGAGGGACCGACTGACAGGAAGGGAGAACCAGAGCAGGCCCGATGACACCTGGAGTAGTTCGAAGGAAGACATTGCGGGGTTAACGTCACTTCAGTCCTCTACTCACACACGCGCACGCATAGGTCCATCACCAACAGACATAAACTGATGGCCCAACCTTGAGTCCATCTGAAGGTATTGCAAGAGCTCTAAAAGCCCCAGTACAGTTGCTTCTCTTTTTTTTAAAGCCATATTTTTATTAGTATTTTTTGTGCTAATAGACTTTACCTTCATTTCGTAGGGTGAGTGGTCTGAGTATGACAGTAACGAGCAGTATCGTGTCTTCGAATAGCACAATTGCTCCCTTTTTGGTCTTGAATAAGGATGAATTAATGACTTATTTGGTGGGCATGCAAAGGATGAGTGTCCTAAGGAGGCAGTCGTCATCGAGAATAGGATTTGCTTCTGGTGTGGCAAAGCAGGTCATTACAGCTTCCAGTGTCCCTAAAAAGGAAAGAGGACGTGCACGTAAGTTGGTTGTGCTCGAGTGCTATAGGAAATGTGTCATATCCTATTACCATTCTTCTGTGTTTGGAGGCCTTTAAGGGATAAAAAGGATGGAGAAGACCCCTCTCCTATTCCAGCCTATTCATGGGCAGGCTACAGGAAAACTTCCTTATTCACCAGTCCAACCCACCATACTGCTGGATGAGATATATAGATGACATCTTCATGATATGGACCTAAACAACTTGAATACCAACAGTTCACTTAACTACATCTGGTCATTCTCCAAAACACATGCAGTTTTCCTGGATGTCGAGCTGGCACTACATTAATGGCATCATCATTCACACCTCAGTACACACAAAACCAATAAACAACCTTCAATACCTTCATTTCAACAGCTATCATCACCCATATCATGCCAAAAAGTCACTACCTTACAGCCTTGCTGCCAGAGCCAATCACATATGTTTAACTTGCAGTGACCTTAACAAACAGCATGAACAGATAGCCAAAGATTTCACAGACAGAGGTTACCCTGAACCCCTGGTCCAAAAACAAATCTAACGAGCCGCCTCCAATACCAGCAGCACTACCAAAGCCGAAACTGCTGACATTCCCTTGGTGGTATCACATCGTGAAGGCCTAGGCAAACTCTGACTCATTCTCAACTCAGGCTACAAAATCTTGCCCTCCTCATTACAAACACAAACAAACCACTTAGGATGGTTTTCAGACGACCACCCAACCTCCGCAACAAACCAGTACGCCCCAAACTCCCACCTTCTACAGCTACCAACACTACAACTAATCTCAAATGTTCTCATCCCTGCAATAGCCCATGCTGTGGCACCTGTGCCATCCACCAGCCGTCTACATCATTCAACAGCAGGCTAACTAATCACACGTACCCCATCCAAGGCGGTTACAGCACTGCTACCATGAACTTATCTACAAGTACCCCATCCAAGGCGGTTACAGCACTGCTACCAGGAACTTATCTACAAGCTACAGTGTGACGCTGAATATACTGGCCTCACCACGAACTCTCTCAGAGAGAATGAATGGCCACAGAAATGACACCAAACAAGCTATAGCAGGTAAAGTTGCTGCCCATGCAACCCACCATAACAAAGACTTTGACTCACTCTACAGCACTAGAAAGGTGAAAGGTCTGCCACCTAAAAGCAATAGTTCTGAACTCAGATGATGGGAACCAGCTCATTAGTACATTACTAAATCCAGGCAACTACTAGGTCTCAATATAAGACAACATCCCCAGTCATCTTCCCAAAACCATTTTATTTGCATCCCCTATAAACCAGGGGCGTAATTCCAGGTTTTTCTTGGGAGGGGGGGGGGGAAGGGTTTTTCCGACAGTTACAGTGTTGCATCTTTTTTATTAATTAAGCACGTATAAATTAGAAACTTTAATAATAAGACTTTGGTTTTATGTTCTTAAATTAGCATTTTTAAATAACAAAATACAAAAAATATATTTTATACACTTAAAATTCTAAATCATGAGGGAACATTCCCCCCCCCCCTGCTCGCCCTAAATGACGCCCCCGCTATAAACCCTTACACATCCTCTTCTACATGACACTTTGGAATCTCCAGCATATCAGTTTAACCAATGGCCACTAGACACATCATCATCGGTACATCGGCAGCCAAACTGCAGTCAGCCATGTCTCTTCGCCCGAGGAAGCTGCTCTAAGCAGCAAAACATTGCGATACGCACTTAAGCGATTATGTGTTGTCCTCTATTCGTGTGCATCTGTCAAGTACCAACACGTAAGTACTTGTGCTTTTGTCTAACATTATAATTTGTTAAATATCTATGGAAGTGTATCAAAATGTTGGTAAGGTACACAAGTGAAAGCTTAGTTCTGATGCAATCACCCAAACAGAAAAATTACATTTATAACATAGGTATTGCTGTAATTTCACAAGCATTTAAGAATAGTTTTTACACTAAATTTTACTTTCTTTTTTAACTTATCACAGGTTTACGTAGTTTTAGTAAAATAGTAAACATTCAAAGGAATTACAGGTTTACTTGTTGCAGCTTGGCTCATTTTACTTCTGAGTTCCATCATTCAATTCCTGGTCCCAGCTCTAATGTGAATGAAACAAGAAAGGTGTTGCTTTTACTATTCTCTGTGTACCTCTTCTTCTACTTCTATTCTGTTTATTCACCACAGAATGCACTTTTGAGTTTAGTCAAGATGGATGTAGTATCTGTTAATCAGGTATGTATGTATCTAAGTCCACTTATATTTATCCTGCCTAAGGCAAAAAAAAAAGACACCGAAAATTACTCAATATTCTATACTTATAAATCATACAAACATAAACTTTACCTAATATTTGCTGCAACCAAGCTTCGACACATTGTATGTGATAACACTTGAACATTATCAACATATCCATCATGAATCTATTATAGCCTGGCTGGACTTCACCCAGCTTTATGACCGGTCTTTGTTCCTTCATGGTGTAAAAATTCTGAAAACATATACAAACTGTTTGATTAATTTCAAGTTACACTATCTCACATACCCATACTGCAAAATTTTTTTACTACATTAAATCTGTTCAGTTGCCAAACTCTTTTCTGAGTTTTGAGGGGTATTCAGTTTTGTGAACTAACGTAAATGGCAATGTGACAAAACTACTAAATAAACCATAAAATAATAAATTTTTGCTGCTTTATTAAACACAGTTATGAAAACTAACATTTGATATTTTCATCACAATAAAAACAAAACATTTTCTTGAAGCTATAACCAATCATATATGGTAGAAAAGTGGCATTTAAATGGTAGATAATTAATCTGCATGCCATAATAATTTATTTTACCAGTACTGGTAAACATTATTTTTAATTTAAATATAAACTCCTTTAAAACAGTGAGGCTTATATGTTTTCAACTAACCACTTTTATCCTGAACCCAATTACTCCGCCTAATTAACATAAACATAATGCAGTAGACCACTTGTTCTCAATGGGTGTGTCACAGCACACTATTGTTCAACTAGGGGTGCTGTACTGGGAACTTCATGATATTTCATGCAAAAGTAATACAAATACTATAGTTAATAAATAGACCTACAATAATGCATCTGACATGAGTGAATCTAAAAATCAGCTTTAAAATATGGCCGAACCCAGAATAAACACAGCTACAACTACAGACCTATAATCAACTAATAGATGAAAGAACGCTGTGTGGAAACTGTTGGCAACTCATATGTTAGTCTCCTCTTGCAATATTGTTAATTTTTACATTAGTGTGCCATGAGAAATAATAACATAATACAGTATACCACAAATGAAAAAAAGTAGAGAACACATGCAGCGGACTAATACTGAACGTCTGCGAAACTTCAGAAACACACGTACTGTACTTCCCATCATACATTTTCAAACTTCTCCCCCATGCCATGTTTTGTCACTAGATGTACATTAAACATATGTCATCTAAACAACTAAAATTTTGTGATTGCATAAATGAAGAGGCTTAAAAGATTACACCGTCCGGCATTACCCTTTGAGCCCTTGTCTCTTCTGCCGTAGCAGTAATCCAGAAGTGCGCTATGACAGACATGCCTGGCCCTTCCACGACACTGGAGGCCTCACACAACTGTAGCCAAATGCTATATCTCTCTGACAGACATAAACTGTCCTCATGAACACTTGCCGCCAAGTGCCTCACAATCTTTTCAGTGTAGTTTGTTGTTTTACGTATTGTGTTAATGTAATTTTGCACCATTTCCAGCCAAAGTTATTTTCGACCACAGGGCCTCAGAAAGATTTGGTAAACACTCAGAAAACCACTACGTATCTTTTATCTTGTTTCTGAAATGCCATGTAATTCTGTGTTTTGTATAACTCTTGTATTACTCATTTCACCTGAGGGAATTTCGGTTTTGGCACGTGCGGACAGTCCACGCTGCCACCGTCGTGCCAAAGCTTCGCATCTCTCTGAAGCGGGTACATGGGTCGGTTGTGCGTCACGTGGCTCGGCGGGCTGCAATGTTTTGTGTCTCATCGTTTAGTTTGCCATAGTGATAATTTTTCTGGAACCGATTTCTCTCGTCGCCTGCAGAGTATGCCATCCTCCGGTAAGACTCTTGCCCGACCGTATTTGAACTTAACGAAATTTTGAGCACACCAGAGAGGTGTTTTCGTACAGTAACTCAGTCAATGCGGGGCTTACAGCTGCATGCCCGCTTCAATTGTGTACCACTGCATTGCATTCATTGTTATACACTTGTGCAAATGAATTGTGTGTATGTTGTGTACTTTATTTACATACCTGCGTCAAAGGGGAACTTAAGGGCAGCGACCTATATTCGCCTTTGTTCCACATGTACCACAGGGTCATTCCAGTGTACTTTGTCTTTTCTTTCAGCATCATGTGTAATTTATGGGAGTACTGAACCCCCTTAGAGTTCAGTTAAACTCAGCGCTATTTTCCATGTATGATGTAGCATGGGACGGCCCATAACAGTCCATCATGCACTTAAACTAAGCTCCGTTCACGACAGAGGATACAGGGATGTAACTTGGCAGTCAACCACGACCCTGATGATCCAAACAGTCTTGTGATGGCCCGAGAGCCAACTGCATAGGCCAGCTGGCGCTCATTATATCCACGTAAATAACTGCTAAATTACAATCCTTGTAGTACCGTACACGTCAAGATCTAAGAGGAAGTCCAAAGGTGTAGCGTGACTAAATGTTTGGGAGAAGGGAGGGGTCACACTATCTAAAGTATTTTCAGGAAAACTACAAATTAAATATGCAAATTTACAAGAACTGGTTTGGAAGAGTATAACCATGGTAATAATTAAAAATTAAAAATTGGTTAGAAATTTAATTAACCTTTTGTAAAGGAAATTAAAACTGACAGAAACTATAATGTACTCAGTTCAGCATATTTTATGCTTACTTTTTGTAGGTAGTACGTACATTCAGGTTACTAGTTCACACAAAGATCAGTGTTTGTGTATGTTAAAGTCGCAAAACGCAAAGTTTCGTTTTAAAGGTAAAAACATTTTAAACTATTTTAAAGTTGTGGGAAACATGCCCCTCGAGGCTAAGCTTATTAGAGGGACTCAAATTCTATTTCACAGGAGTATGTCAAGAGGCACTCTGAATTACATTATAAAAATTAATAATGGCTAAATACAAATTATGTGCAAGCAAAGTACCAAACTAGTGTAAATTACTAACAGACGCACAAAATAAGCTTTAAAGAAGATTGTGGGAAAAACATATAATTTCCAGTACACAAAAGAAAAAACAAAGACAGCTAAGGTGACTTTTAGTTTGGTTGACTTAACTAGAAGAAGAAGAAGGAATTTTATCTGTGCAATTTAGGTTGCAAAAGGAAGAAGCTAGCATTTTGAAGAGTTGTTAAGAAGACGGATGTTTTTACTGTATGGGATTGTTAGTAATTGGCCAGGTCATGTCATGACAATGTGCCACTATAACCTTCACCAGCTGCGTTCGTGACCAGTTTGTTTGTTTTTGTGTTTCTGACTTTAATATTTCACTTAATCAGTATATTTTGTACCACTGGTGTAGAAGTTGATAGGATGTTGGAAGGGAGGTATATCCCACCTTGGTAAATTTTTACAGAGTTGAAAATGTTGATATGAACTGGATTTCACACTCCTAGTGATGACACCTCAGGTCAGTGAAGTTATTTTGACTTGAAAGTTCTTGGACAAACTGGAGATACGAGATTACTAAAATAAAACATCATCTTATTTTAAGCACCTAAGCTCTTTACTAATTTTGGTTTCAGCTACTTTATTATGTGATGTCAGTATTATAGCAGTCATATAAACTGTTACCAAAAACAATTTTGACTCACAGAAGGTTGAAACAATACAAATTATGGAGAAATTATGGAGAAAATAATGTTGTGATTGTTGTGCAATATGCAATACCTAATAAGCGGAATGGTACACATACGTTTTTTTACCAACTTTCTACCATACCAATAGTCAATACTTACAAGAGCAGTTTCGTGCAGAACATGGAAACAGTCCCACAGAAGTTTGTTAATTTTCACAAGGAATGTTTCTATACCAGGAGATGGAGGTGTGAGGATATTGGTATAATCAACATAACTTTTCATACCAGGAGCTACTTTTGGTGCAACTGGCTGAACTTCATCTACTTGGAAGATGAATAGTCCATCTGTGTTGGGCAAAAGTGTCAATTATTACATACATATGCAAACACATGTGCACAAACGTGTACAAGGGTGCTGCGTGTGCATGCATATACACAGGAGGACAAACTTATGATTCTGTTATGTATTTCAATTTCTTGACCAAAACAATAAGTCAAATTATATAACTGTAAATTTAAATTTAAAAAGCAATAATCAACTCTTATGCATTTTACAAAGCCTATTGAATAGTTGACACGCCTTTCAGTTCTTTAATGTTATGTGGTGGAATAATGACTAAACTACTTGCCTCCCAGAATGACTACCTGGGTTAGATTCCCAATGGGGTATTTTGTTTTCAATTATTTTCTCTTAAGATTCCACTATACACCTCATACACTAATATGTATTTTGTTTTAAAGCTATAATAATTGTTTCATCTGTTAAATGCAATTTGTAAACAGTGATAGAAAAAAATGGATACAAATTTTTTTCTATCAATGTTTGCAAATTGCATTTACCAAGTGATGCAAATTTAGAGCAGAAATCTTAAATAACACCTACATTAAATTGGTTCTTCAAACAAACATTCTTGATTTATACTCTAAAAAAGATATTACAGCTCTAAAACAAAGAATTTGTACATAAGGTGTATTGTGGAATCTTAAGGGTGTTCAAGTGCAATAAAATCATAATTTTATATTTTTATAAAATATTGTTAGTTTTGTAGAAGATACTTGTGAGTACATTTTACTCTTATGAAACAATTTTAGATCTCATAATTTTCTCATAACGGGGTGTCAAAGTCAAAATTTGCTTCATACGCTGCCATGCAAATACTGAAAACTAACTAACCTACTTAAACAAAATAATTCACTGTGGACTTACATCCCATGCGCTATGCAACAAAACATTAAAAAACCCACCACGTAATATTTTGAATTAAAATAGAATCACAAAAGTACAGAAAAAAATTTACAAATTCAGCAATTATTTTAAAATATAAAAACAGTACGTGGGATTTTTTCAAATGTTTTATTATGTAGCCCATAGTATGTTATTTCACTGTGAATTATTTCACATACGTTAAGTCAATTTGTATGAAGCTTTTTTTACTCAAACACAAGAATTCCAGTTTTTGACAGTTCTGAAGACTATCATGTACAGAATTTCTATAGAAAAATACTTTTCATTTTGATGTACTGCACAGTTAAAGAGCAAGTTAAGTGTGTGTGTGTTTGCGTGTGCAAAAAGCATTGATACACAACAACAGCTGTGAAAATAAATGTGAACACAACAATAAAAAAATGAAATTATTACATGAGATGGACTGTACATAACAGACTACACATTGACATACCGAGCGTCACATTGTGGGGAAGGCAAAAGCCCTTTTCTTCCTTAAGAGCTCCTGAATTCTTTACATAAATAATAGGATCAGAGATAATTTTGAGGGGCTAATAATTTTCTAGAGGTGTCTAAGCCATCCCTAGCTCCCCTCTAGTTATTTCCGTGCACCTGTACCCACAATTTTGCCCAATTTACTTATCAAGACTCCAGCCGTCATATAAATTTCCAGTTTTCCTCAACACGCATGTAGACGGGGCAAGACTCATAGAGAATATACATATCAGCTAATACATGCTTATAGCAATTATATATAAAAGGTTCCTTTCACACCATTATTGAGCAAGAAAAGGAACATCCAGTAATTTTAAGATTATTGTATTCACTCCTCAAACACAAGTTACAATACCTTTACAGTTCACGAACATTAATTACCACAAGGTACCGGATTATGTCCAAATCCTTACAAATTCTCCTCTAAACAATATCTTATCCTAAGTACACTAACCACACACTCACTCTCTGTTCCCATTCTTCCATTCAAACTACACACTTCGCAGCATAGTTATGTATCCCATGTTGTGTATCCCAAGACAAATTCAATAATGAAGGTCTACTTCTTGTGTAATAAGTCATTATGGCGGGCTCTCTTCCTTTCACCAGAAGGAACAAAGACAAGAAAGCCTTAAATGCGCGGACCTTCGTTAAGGCCTCGGATAAAGCTCAGGAAAACTGTGAGCACTGCGCTCACGGTGACACCATTGACGACGTCGTCAACAGCCGACATAATTAAAGTAAGTCAAACTCTCCAACATCCAATGACTGCTACTCCTACAGTCACCACATTTACCAAATATAATCCTGGTGACTTCTCCATTCCCTCGCGCACTCGGTGATCTGAGAACCTTAACAGCTACCTTCACTGTGCTGATGAAATCCAACTCTACTCCGGCCACTAGCCCACCAATAGAGTCAAACTGATTTCCACTCCCAATTGTGGTTTGACTCCTTCAAGCCCGACCAAAGAGTGAGCACCCCTCTCCAGTGCCCCTCCCAGTTCGACTCTCCGACTAGAGCGCCCCTACCGCCGGCCACAGGAACCAGACACTCCCCGCCTCCACCAGGCCTACCCCTCCATGGCCAAAGGAGTGACAGGTCTGAAGTTGAATGGGGGAGTCCAAGCACCGGCGACCGGATCCTTTCACTAACACTCCACAAGGAAAAACAAGCCCTCAATTCCCAAACTCCTATTCTCATAAGACCCTCAGGAAAACACAGAGAGCACCGTTCACACCTACATCACCATTTATGTGAAATGGGAGAACATATTTTAAAACTAAACTTTATTTTAATTCAAGGCATTCCTTACCATTGTTAATGGATGTAAAGAGGAACTGAATTCTTGCAGAAATGTCCATGAACTGTTGTTGCCACCAAGAGTCTTGAGGAAGGTCAGCTTGTTCAATGGCAGTAGTTGCAAGGGACACAATTTTGGCAAGATTTTTCCCTTGCAGTTTTGTACTGCGTAATAACTCCCAAATTCCTTTCTGAAGCTCACCAAGTATTTTTTGCACGTCAGTGCTAAACTGTAAATCTTCTCGTATAACTTCCAACCTTCACATGCACAATTGGAATTTTAGATAAATGCCAATTACTGAACACAAAAACTGCTACCAGTGGTTAATCAGTTCATCTATTTTTATAAAAAGAAATTTAATTTTCTTCCATAGCAGCAGACTCTCAAATTATCTTAATAGTACTTGAATTCATTATGATTCAGAGTGGAAAAAAATTTTTGTGTCTCCTATATTAACAAACATGTACAAATTATTTTCAAGTGGAAGTTTAGGAATACTGAAAAGAAGGTTAAAAGTATTAATTTGATGCAAAGAAAACTGGCCTAAAAATATTCATGTTGAAAGGTACAAACTAAAAAAGTTTGAGAGGGTTAAACTACATGCTTAAATGATAAAAACTGTCTACATCTGGTGATACCTAATATTACCTTTAAATTACAAAGATTAATTTACAATAAATGTTCAAAATATTATCACTTAGTTTTGATACAACCTTAAGGTTGAAAAAAATTCCTCACGTTATCAATACGATTGTTGCAGTAGTTGTTATTGTTAACTAGTGACTGGCGACGTGTGCTGAGAGGTTGGCTAGCCAAGGCAGTCGGAATGGAAGTAGAGACAGTGATGATATTGATAAAGTAGTAACCCGTGTAACAGTGTATAGTAAAAAAATTGTATATTATCAGGTATAGCTCGTGTTATACTTTACAATGTCTCACCTACTTAAACATGGCACAGTCGTTAGGATGTTAATGTGAGGGGTACAGTAGAGAAATCTGAAGAGATCGTGAATTGCACACCAAATAGAGTTATCTAACAGAGCGGCGAAACGGACTGCAAGTTCCATGACATGGAATAAAATGTTGTGCACGGAGGAATGAAACTGCATGATTTACGACGTAAGATACTCAAGGAACCATACAAATTACACATAACCTAGTGTCATACTGGATAAACTAACTTTGACCGTACTTAACCTCCTCCAAAAATTAAACCTGGAAGAGAATGAGCACAAAAATTTATTGCGGTTTACGAGACACTTCACAGTCTATCTCGGAGCCAGTGGAAATGATCCAGAAATAAAGGAAGATGCAACTTCGGAAGAGAAGAGAAAGGAAGAATTTAGCTTAATGTAGCAGGGGAATACGACTTTGATAAATTGACAACTATGCTGCCCCGAAGAGAAACAAAACTTATGAGAGGTACGTGTTCAATCAAAGCTGCCAGAAGGAAAGAGAAACCTTTGGTCACTTCCTAATGGAAGTCAAGAGACTAATAAAGACTTGTGGATACAGCGACCAAGAGGACAGCACCCTTTGGGATCAAATTGTTACTGGAATAAGAAATAATCGTCTTAGAGAAGCCCTTCTTCACATAGAAGACCTTAAGTTCAAGCTATTCAGTACCGCTGGGCTGCAAAACAGCAAAATGTACACAAAAAAGCTGAGAAAAACAGGTGCCACTTGGTGCAAATGAGTATTGGCAAATAGAGATAGCAACCTGCAAACCACAGTGGATACCGAGGGGAACCAGAGGTAGCAAGCAATAAGGGGAGAGTGGTCACAGTTATCAACAAGTTGTGACATTATGGTCACATGTAATATAATAAAGGCTTGTGATTATGTGTAATGTATACAGTATATTGACTTTGCAAAATATGATTGAGGATGTTTTAATATGTTTGTGATTGTTATAAATTTGTTTTGTAGGTTTTAAACAAAAAAAAAAGGTAAAAGTGCACTTTTAAATATTTTTTTAATATAATAATGAGAGTAACCAGGATCCTGTTTTTAGAGTGACAAATTGGTACCAAGACGAAATTATAAATAGACATTGTGCAGGAAGAATCAGTGATTTTGTTGTGGTCGGACAACACTAGTGGGCTGCTTTAAGTTTGTGGCGCGAGCAGCTGGCGTGTGACCTTGACAGTGAAACATGCGGGCTATTCCCGATTGATAATGAGTTCCGTCGAGCTTCCACCAGGTGCGCTACCTAAGCAGTTAGGCTGCGCGCGCACCGGGTGAGAAAGCTGTGGTTGGCACAAGTATTTTTTTGAACTGTCTAATTCTTCTGTTATTGCTGACTAATGCAATTTCGCCTCTGCTGTTGCTGATGATGTTGGAAGTTGGTTGTGCTTGCAAAATGAATAGTTAAAAATGTTCTTAATTGATTGGGAGCAAGCATTTTCTTTCCGACGTAGCACAAAACATTTTTGTTGTCTTAAATATAAGATTATTATTGATATGTGCACACTTGAATGTTTCATGAAACGCCGATTTACGAGGATGACGAAGAAGGAAACTGTACAAGAAACTGCCATTAAGCTGTTTCTTTTCGCCGAGTGATTTTCAATTAAGAAGAAACGCCCCTGCCGTGAGCTGGATCATCGGTTAGCTCGCCCATGGACTAGGACTTTCTACTAATTCGTGCTAGGCAAAACAAGTAACCACAAACTGTAAGTTATCTATTTTAACTTACATTACTCACGAGAGACATTGATAGTGAAATTGAATGGAGTACCGAGGACTACAATTCATTTATATTAGAGGTCCTGTTTACATTACATTTTTCTTAGTTGTAATGTTTTCTGAGTGCTAAATTTCTTTTCTTGTATAATCTGATGTATCAAGTTGTATTTCAGTATAAAATATTTATATATATAAAAGAAATCATACTTACCCTTTTTTGTGGAGAATATTATATTCCCAATTTATCTTTGATAGACCTAAAACAATATCTCAACCAAACACAATACAATATTTACATTTTTTTTTTGATTGGGCATAGGGTTTTTAAATAGCTTTTTTTAAATGCTTAGGGTGGGACGCCCCCCACATTTGCTTGTTGTTACAAAGTACTCTGCCCCTTTTATGCAAAGTGTTACAAAGTAACAAGCATGGGAGGACTCTTAGGTATGGCATGTGCCCTGCCTATGGTAATTTTTGTGCATATTGTCATGAGAAGGGCCATTTTGTCTAGCAATGCATACAGGCGAAGCAGCAAAGAGAAAAGGAGCTGGCAGAAGTACATGCTGAGTCTGATGTCGGGGAAGCATTCTATTGTGACCAAATTAGAGTTGGATTCGTCGAACAGAAAGGTTGTAAAGAGTGGAAGTAAAACGTTACTGCTATTGGTTAGGCAGTGGTGTTCAAACTAGACTCTGGTTCATAAGTAAACATGCTGCCCCTGTATACACTCAAAAAGGTACGAGGGGACAACCAAATGACCAGGACAACAACAGGGACATTCGGGGGAGCTAAATTAACCCTAGAGGGTTGAGCGAATTTCAGCTGTACTCATGGTGGAACTATACTTAATATTGAATCCCTAGTGATTAACACAACTGCAGTCCCTACATTTGAAATAAAAGCTTGTGTGGAGCTAGGGTTAATAAAATGCCTTGACCAAGTGAGTGAGTTTAGTGAGAGGATAAACACAAAAAAAGAGTTTGTTGCAAAGTACGGTGAGATGTTTCAGGGGTTGGGAAAATATCCAGTGCAGTTACACGATTGTGGCAGAATCGGAGTCAGGACAAATAACAAGACCAGTGATGCACAAGCCAAGAGTGATAAATGAAAAGTTGAAACCACTACTTGAGTTGATGGAGTCAAAAAAGTGATAACACATGTGAATCAGATAATGCCTGGTACATCATCAATAACCTGGTATCAGTGGAGAAACCAAATGGTCAGTTGTGTTTAATGTTTGGATCCAGCAGACCTGAACAAAGTTGTAAAACGGAAACCGTATCCTATCCCAACCCACAGTGACATAAGTGACAAGCTGTGCACGAAAATATACTACACCTTTTTGACATTAAAGATGGCTTCTATTATGTTTAGCTAGATGAAGCATCAAGCTTGAACTGCTGCTTCACAACACCATATGGGGTCTACGGGTTCCTGTGACTTTCCTTTTTTGAGTGCAGCACCCAAGAAAGCTTTCAAAAGAAAAATTAGGCAATATTTGGTAAGTTACCCAATGTTATTGTTTATTTTGATGACATTGTAGCATATTGTTATGACCCATCCCTGGGTCAAACACATGTTAATCAACGTCCACTGAATAAGGGTGAACCACGGTGGCTGCGGGAGCTTCGGTTGTTGTGGCAACGACAAGTTTCGACAAGGCGACGCAGCCTACAAAAGCGAGGTCACCTCGAGGTAGGGGGTCGCATTCGCTGTTTAGAGAACCTGTGCCTTTACATGTCATCTGGTCAAGGAGGCTTGACGGTGTGAGGCGTGGTCACGATGTAGACATCCAGAGAGGGACACTAGGTGCTCAAGGGACTCGAATGGGCACTGGGGACTTTGGTGTCGTGGTCGTTCTACTGATTGGAACAGATATAGTGTTATGTCAACCATCTCACTCTCCAGGTTTCCTCTCTAGCACTCTCTCCCCAAATTAGGCCTAACCGGACTATAAATTGTATTTACGGCCAAAATAATACCAGGAAAGGGATCTATCCTGCCAGTAGGGCCTGTTGTAGTTTGTTTTAATAGAGTAATTGTTTAATGTCATGTAGAGATTTTGTCTGATTGATGGTTGGAATAAATTAGTGTCTGTGGTTTGTTGAGAATACCTACCATTCTTGAGTTGTAACCTGACCCCTATATGTGTGACTGAATTAAAGGTAGATTCATTTGAGTTCAAGTAACAACAATATAGGGACACAGAAAATGAACATGATGAGACAGTCAAAGCAGTTATCAGGCAAGCTCAAAATAATGTCAAACTCAATAAACAAAAGTTGCAGTACAAGCAAAATTGTGTAAAATATGTAGGTCAGGTTTTCTCACAGGAAGGGAAACAGGGAGACCCAGATAGAGTGACAGCATTACTAGCAGTAGATTCAGAAGGATAAACGTCGAAGTTGCAGTGCCCCTAAAGGATCTACAAAAAAGTTAACACAGAATGGAACTGGTTAGATGTTCACACAAGAGCATTTGAATCACTAAAGACACATGTAGCGACAGTAACAACACTAGTTAACTTTGACCCAGGTTTCCCCATCGTAATTCAAACAGACACATCACAATCAGGGTTGGGCTGCTGCTACAAGCAGAATGTCAAGCCAATGGTGTTTGCTTCTTGTTGTCTAACATCTAGAAAAGTCAACTATGCGCAAATTGAAAAAGAGATGCTGGATATACAGTGGTCATTACAAAAATTTCGCAACGCTGTGTATGGTTATCGGGTTACCGTTATAACAGACCACAAACCTCTGGTACTATTGATACAGAAAGAACTTCATCAGATAAGGTCAACTAAATTGAAGCAAATACGGTTGACGCTAAAAAATATGTAATCAAGTTGGTGAATAGGCTTGGGAAAGAAATGTATGTAGCTGACATGCTATACAGGGCATAGGGAATACTTAACTGACCCTGTCAAAGAAGACTCCAGCATGACTGAACTCGTGCATTATTTGCAGTCTCTGCCTTTCAGTGAGAAGGCCCGTAAAGAACTCGTCAGGGAAACTGAAAACGACACAGTGCTATAAGATCTAGTAACCTAGCAGACACATCAAATATCGGAACTAGCTCAAGTGTATTGGAGGCAAAGAAATAACATGTTTGTTGAAGACAGTATTGTTTTGCCGAATGATAAAGATGAGAATTGTGTTAGTTTGGTTATCCCAGTAGCCCTGAAGGGTAAGATGCTCAGACTGTTGCACGAAGAGCATTGCGGTAGGGACACATGCTAAGCGAAAGCACGGTAAGCACTATATTGGCCAGCCATGAATGACCATATAGCAGCATATGTCATCCAAAATGTGTAGGATCTGTGAATGAAATACAACAGGGGGTAAAGCAAAAGGAAACACTTCAGTAGACCCATTCCCATCCTACCATGCGAGCAGGTGTCAACAGACCTACTTGATTTGCATGGGAAAAAATATACTCTGATAATGTACCCCTTAATTTCATTTAGTTCAGACATAATGCAACAGAGATACAGAGCAAGCTGGTGACATCAAGCCCGAGGTATCCTCAAAGCAACGGACGAGCGGAAAAGGCAGTAAGTAATGCAAAATCCATCTTGAGAAAACCATGTTCAGAATCCACAGATTGGAGGGACTTATTGAGAATGTACAGGAATACACCAATAGTATCACTGAATTCATTACCAGCTCAGCTGTTCATGAGCAGAACACTTAAGTCCGGCCTTCAAACGACCACGCACAACTTAAAACCCAGGGTGCATGAGAACATATTACTGAACGCTGAAAAGCAGCAGAGGAAATAGGAAGAGTGGTACAGAAAACTGCAAAAAAGAAGTAGAGGAACACTTTCAACGTGGAGACACTGCACTGATTTAGTACAGGGAAGAGAGACCACTGGACCAGAGGCAAAATACTGGGTTAACATGATGCTCCAAGGTCATAATGGGTCAGGACAGAAGATGGAATGACTGTACGGCGGACGAAGCACATCTATGAATGTCATACCAAACAGTCCAGCTGGTCAGGTTCTGGACCTAGGCATTGGACCAATTGAAACAGGGCCAATGAAAACCAAACTGTAAATGGCACTACTTCCAGAGCAACCAGGCCCAAGGGTGTTGAACAACCAGGACGATCAGCAAGAGATGATGATGATGATGATGATGATGATGATGATGATGAAGATAACCTTAGTGGATTCCCCGGAGGAGAAGAGAAGGGGAGCAAGACAACTTCCGTTGATTCTCAGGAGAACGGGAAGGAATACAGCTGCAGTGGATTCTCAGAGGGTAGTGAGGAGGGAGCTGAAGTGGACAGACCAGGAACGCACAGAACCTCTGCAAAAACAGTGACTCGTAGTGGGGGAGTGACTAGGCATCCAAAACTGTCTTATTGAAACAGTGTAAAAAAGGAAGGTGTTGTTAACTAGTGACTGGCAACGTTGGCCAAGAGGTTGGCTAGCCGGGGCAGTCGGAATGGCAGTAGAGTAAGTGATGATCCAGATAAAGTAGTAACCGTGTAACTGTGTGTAATAAAGAACATTTTACCGTCAGGTACATCTTGTCTAATATTTTATAATCATCCCTGATCTACTTAAAAAACTATAGTAAAACATGATTAACTCTACGTACAGTATTCATGTACGTGAACAGATTCAGCTATTTAAACATGCACAAATACATATTTCTAGGCTATCAACAGTAGGTAGTATTTTGATATGTCTACAGGCACTCTTTAAATTACACACATTTTCAGCAAGTTTTAATGTTTAACTACAGGTATACCTGTTTTTCAGATTTTCACATTTTTTTTGTGTTTCTTGGATTACTGAATTTTCACTGTTCACTAAATTTTGTCCAGTGCTGCTAATTTTTTCCTTAATTGTTAGATTCAACTTATCTAGTTCTTCCAAGAAATAATATGCTTCATCCGTACCAAAGTTACCACCTTCAGAAAATAACCTAAACAATAAAGAGGTAAACTTCAAAACATAAAATTTATGGTAAAAATATTCTACTAAAAAAAAATGCAAATTCTATTTACAGAAGTAACATTTAGAGGTCAAGAAAATAAACACAACATGTATCATTATACTTTGTGTATGATAAGTTTGAATACAGTACTATAAAGTAAGTCTTTTTGGGATAAACTTGTATTACAAGTTTTTTTTTTTTTTAATAAAGATTTGCAGCCTCTTAAACTGACAAAGACTTTACCACCTACGACTTAAATCTAAGCAATACAGTAAAATCATGATTATCCATATTAATTAATATTGGGCAATGCAATGATAATCTTGAAGCACCCTAATAGCCCATTTACATCTCTCTCTCTCTC